>JABMCL010002025.1:12500-75000 GCA_018857735.1 Alviniconcha marisindica | reverse complement strand
CAGACAGGTTTTTCACTTTACAGAAACAGCTTCCCCTTTTCAGACAGGTTTTTCACTTTACGGACACACCCTCCCCATTACGAACAGGTTTTTCACTTTATAGACACACCTTCCCCTTTTCAGACAGGTTTTTCACTTTACGGACACACCTTACCCGTTACAGACAGGTTTTTCACTTTACAGAGACACCTTCCCCTTTACAGACAGGTTTTTCCCTTTACACACAGGTTTTTCACTTTACGGACACAACTACAGACATGTTTTTCACTTTACGGACACACCTTCCCCTTTAGAGACAGGATTTTCACTTTATCGATACACCTTCCCCTTTACAAACATGTTTTTCACTTTACGGACACATCTTCCCCTTTACAAGCAGGTTTTTCACTTTATAAAATACATGTTCCCCTTTACAGACAGGTGTTTCACTTTACAGAAACACCTTCCCTTTTACAGATTTTTCACTTTACAGAAGCACCTTCCCTTTTACAGACAGGTTATGTACTTTACAAAACGCCTTCCCGTTTTTCACTTTACAGAAACACCTTCCCGTTTACAGACAGGTATTTCACTTTCTAGACACACCTTCCCCTTTACAGACACACCTTCCCCTTTACAGACAGGTTTTTCACTTTATCGACACACGTTCCCCTTTACAGACAGGTTTTTTACTTTATAGACACACCTTCCCTTTTACAGACAGTTTTTTTTCACTTTATAGACACACCCTCCCCTTTACAAACAGGTGTTTTTTTTTCTCACTTTATAGACACACCTTCCCCTTTACACATCGACACACGTTCCCCGTTGCACACAGGTTTTCCGATTTGTAGACACGCCTTCCCCTTTACGGACAGGTTTTTCACTTTATAGACGCATCCTCCCCTTTACAAACATTTTTTTCTTCTCACTTTATCGACACTACCTTCCCCGTTGCAGACAGGTTTTCCGATTTGTAGACACGCCTTCCCCTTTACGGACAGGTTTTTCACTTTATAGACGCACCCTCCCCTTTACAAAAAAAAAATTCTTCTCATTTTATCGACACACCTTCTCCGTTGCAGACAGGTTTTCCGATTTGTAGATAATTATCGCCTTTTCCTCCCTAGGCACGGATTACTCTAACATTGCACGTCCTCAGTGCAAAGTAAAAGACCGTAAATCAGCTTCTTCTTTTTTATTATATACTCTCGCTCTCAAGTTCGAGAACATAACGGTTAACTGGGCGTTTTTAAAGAAACACCCATCTTTCTGCCTACCAGCTCTTGTCGACATCAAAGACGCGCGTCTCAAGGCCAGCCCGACAAGAGTGAAAACAGAGAAGAGCGAATGTTTTAAAAACTGACGTGTGTGTGTGTGTGTATGTGTGTGTGTGTGTGTGTGTGTGTGTGTGTGTTTTAAAAACTGACGTGTGTGTGTGTGTGTGTGTGTGTGTAAGGCCGCGCGAGCGTGTGTGTGTGGAGAGAGAGAGAGAGAGAGAGAGAGAGAGAGAGAGAGAGAGAGATGGAGAGAGTGAGTTACGTGTATGTGTGCGAGACGGTGTGTGTATGTGTGTGTGTGTTTGTTTGTTTGTGTGTGCGTGCGTGCGTGTGTGTGTGTGTTTATGCACGTGTTTGGCTATGGATTGCACGCACGCACTCTCACACACACACAGGAGGGACCCCCCCACACACACACACACACACGAGTACATTCACTACACACAACTTAATTTACAGACGACTCCAACAGAGAGACTTGAGGCGGAGGAAGACAGCAACGCGGAGCGGTAAAAACACGGCAGGTCTGTTGTTTTGGAAAAGGCCGTTAGATCTGAGGGAATCCAGACGGGGGGGGGGGGGGGGGGCGGGAGTTGGACGCACACAGGACTTCATTTGTAAGGACAAGTTGTTTATATATCAGTCAAAAAACTGTAATCATCCCTCACAGGGCAATTCAACTGAAGTAATATAAGGCTCATTAATTTAAGAACGTGTAAAGGAACGCCAAAACATTTGCGTTTACAACAACATAGACAAGTTATGCTGCACAAAAATCTATAATACAAATATAAAATCACATAAATTATAAACGGGTGCGTACTTACGTCACATCAGCACACACACACACACACATACACACGCGCGCGCGCCAATATTAATTCTATTCAACTAGATCAGCACACTCAGCCATCGACTGGACACATACACACTACCCAAACCTAATCAGACAACCACCACACATTCATACAACAACCTAAATACAGTATACATATTAGCTCAGCTGGCACAAAGGGCGGATCCTTTTATATATATCCCTCTTTTGTATATCACAAAGGCCGGCTGATCCTTTTATATATATCCCTCTTTTGTATATCACAAAAGCCGGCTGATCCTTTTATATCTCTCTCTCTTTTATATATCACAAAAGGCTGATCCGTTTATATATCCCTCTTTTATATATCACAAAGGGCTGATCCGTTTATATATCCCCCTTTTATATATCACAAAGGGCTGATCCGTTTATATATCCCCTTTTATATATCACAAAGGGCTGATCCTTTTCTCTCTCTGTCTCTGTCTCTCTCTTATATATCACAAAGGGCTGATCCTTTTATATATCCCCCTTTTATATATCACAAAAGGCAGATCCTTTTATATATCCCTTTTTTATATATCACAAAGGGCTGATCCGTTTATATATATCCCGTTTATATATATATATATATATATACTAATATAGAAGTCTATAAACACATTTTATATTTATCCCTCTTTTAAGTGGCAGATATCTTACATTAATATTTATATAAAAATATAATAAACTTGAAATCCTTTTATATATACAAAGTGACTTGTCTGGAATCCTTATATAATATATATATATATATATATATCATATATATATATATTTGATATATATCCCTCATTAATCATTAATCCCTTTCATATACCACAAGGGGCTGATCCTTTTATATATCCCTCTTTTATATATTACAAAGGGCTCATCCTTTTATATATCCCTCTTTTATATATTACAAAGGGCTCATCCTTTTATATATCACAAAGGGCTGATCCTTTTATATACCCCTCGTTTATATAATTATCACAAAGGGCCGATATATACCCCTCCCTGCTAAAGCTCCGAACCGAGACGCCTCCGTCTGTACCACTGGGAAGACAAAATAACCTACAGTCCCCCCCCCCCTCCTCCCCACCCAAAGACCCAGCACCCTTTCGACAAAATCTTTCCGCATTGTAGGTGGTCCCAAGCTGACGGGGCCGATAAAAAGAAGTGAGTCGGTCCCACGAGGTCGTGAATCACAATCGCGACGGCATCGCTCGCACTGACTTCATCTAGCCGCCTCAGACTCATTCCATCGAGTCCACAGAGTGAACGAAGGTCGGAGCCACTGAGCTAGAAGCAGCTCGCCTTTGCCTCCATCCAGTGCCTGCCTGGCCCGACTCCGGCGAATGTCACGTGCGTAACAGCAATACCGGACGGAGAGAGAGTGGCGCGGCATTTGGCTGATGAGGCGCGAGGGGTAGGGCGGACCCCAAACCTCCAAGCTCCGGTTTACGACGTCCTTCCTTCAACCACTGCCGTGTTTAGTTACGCCACAGGTCCCAGAAAACTGTCAGCTAACGAGCAGTTTTTTGTTTGTTTGTTCGTGCTCAACTGCGGAACAGGCAGTAGCAAATTTGTTACAAACAACTCAATTATTTCAGACGTTTGTTTAATGTTGCCACGTTGCTTACGCCAGCTCAAATGAAACCAAAATCGTTTGAATCGAGACGGTACTTCTTCTTCTTTTTTACCCGCCGGGGTGGATGCGTTTCATGTTTACGTGCGTGCTTGCAATGGGCGCTAGGTTGCTTCCACAGTCTTGTCAGTACCCGAACTTTTCGGAGGGCCGGCTGACCGCGTCGGTGGACAGCTGCGCGGAGATAAAGAGTTCCCCTTCAGAGGCGTAACCAAATCTGCCAGAGTTTGGAGGACGGTGCCGGAAAGCGATGCTGGGAGTGTGGGCAGCCCCTTCAGTGGCGTAACCAAATCGGGCAGAGTTTGGAGGACGGTGCCGGAAAGCGATGCTGGGAGTGTGGGCAGCCCCTTCAGTGGCGTAACCAAATCTGCCAGAGTTTGGAGGACGGTGCCGGCAAGCGATGCTGGGAGTGTGGGCGGACCCACGAGCTGTGTCCACGACCTTCACCGGCGTCCCCCTGTTGCCTAACCCGCCGCCGGGTTCGTAATAAACACGCGCTTTCCGCTTCCGCTCGTTGTGCTGACATTCCGGTTTTTCCTCCATGAGCTGTCAGTGTCTCTCTGCATGACCTCCTGCTTTCTCCCCAACACACACAGCCCCCTCTCTCCTGACGTCACCGATCGGCAGGCCGCATGCGGTGCCGGAAGCGATGTGGGATGGGGGCGCCCCTTGACGGGGGCGAAACCCAAAACTGCCAGATTTGAGAACGGGTGCGGAAAGCGATCCCCGGGAGTGTAGACAGCCCCTTCGGGGCGAAACCCAAATTTGGGGCAGATTTTGGAGGCCGGTCCGGCAAACGATGCGGAGTGTGGGCGGACCCACGAGTGTGGCGTGACCAAATCGGGCAGGTTTGGAGGACGGTGCGGAAAGCGATGCTGGGGTTTGGGCGGACCCACGAGCGTGTCCACGCCCTTCCCCGGGCCCCCCTGTTGCCTAACCCGCCGCCGGGTTCGTAATAAACACGCGCTTTCCGCTTCCGCTCGTTGTGCTGACACTCCGGTTTTTCCTCCATCGCAGGTTTTCCTGCTCCCTTTTCTCTCCCGCCCCCCCCCCCCCCCCCACACACACCTCCCCGGCCCCTCTCTCTCCTGACGTCACCGATGGCAGGCCGCATGCAACAAAGGGGCTCTGGGAGCAGTCTCTGACTCCCAGGGAAGTTACAGGTGTGTCTCATCTTGTGCTCGTCGTCTTCCTCTGCCAGACATCACAAAAAAGTCGTCTCCTTCCGCAAAGCTTCTAATCTTTTGCCCCTGCACTCTCTCTCTCTCTCTCTCTCTCTCTCTCTCTCTCTCTCTCTCTCTCTTCTCTACTCTATCTCCTGATATCGTACTGGGCGTAAAACACCAACTCTCTTCTTCTCTCTCTCTCTCTCTCTCTCTCTCTCTCTCTCTCTTTTTCTGTCTGTCTGTCTGTCTGTCTGTCTGTCTGTCTGATGATGATGATGTATAGCTTCATGTCCTCGGATGTCGGTTAACATACTAGGGACAAACGGCTGTGACCAATGCCGAAGCGTGGTTCAATCAGTGTTGCTTTACGTCCACAGAAACCGTAAGGCTCTTTAGGACGGAAAGCCCAGGACGCGGCCACCTCGACTTCCACACAGCTCCTGAAAACTCTCTCTCTCTCTCTCTCTCCTCCTCTCTCTCTCTCTCTCTCTCTCTCTCTCTCTCTCTGTATATACTTTGCGTCTGTGTGTCAACCCGTCCACATGAGTCGTCGAAAATAACTTCAGCGCTTCCATTTCCCGGCCTGCGGGAAAACCGGCGCGGCCGGAGCCGCGGGTATCAGTTCTGCCAGTTAATTGAAACTAAAGACTCTAGTTGCGACTGAAGCCAAAGAGAGGCGAGAGTTTTCACTGAACAACCTCTGCTGAAACGGTGAAAGGTTTGGCTGCCGGTCGATTCGTATTAGAAGTATCTCACCCTACGCTTCGCGCCTTCTTTCTCTTCCTCGTCAGTGGTCAGTATTAGTTAGATATTACACTGCCTCATCCGGAGGAGTTTGCCCGACTGGCCCGCAGACTTCCCCGACTGTAGACAGACGACCGAAAGGGCCGATCAAAGCTCCGGAGCTGTGTGAAAGTCGAGGTGGCCGTCCTGGGCTCCCCGGCCGTCTCCGATAGTCCTTATAGCGGTCTCTGTGGACGTGAAGCAACGTTGAACGGACGAGCTCAGGAGCTGTGTGAAAGTCGAGGTGGCCGTCCTGGGCTCCCGGCCGTCTCCGATAGTCCTTATAGCGGTCTCTGTGGACGTGAAGCAACGTTGAACGGACGACTCAGGAGCTGTGTGAAAGTCGAGATGGCCGTCCTGGGCTCCCGGCCGTCTCCGATAGTCCTTATAGCGGTCTCTGTGGACGTGAAGCAACACTGAACGGACGAACTCAGGAGCTGTGTGAAAGTCGAGGTGGCCGTCCTGGGCTCCCGGCCGTCCATAATAGCCCTTATAGCGGTCTCTGTGGACGTAGAGCAACATTTAAAGAAGGGGGAGAAGAACAAAAAGGGCCGATCAGAAAGTGCAGTAGACTATCGCAGGAAGGGCTGTAAGTTGAGGTGGCCATTCTGGGCTCTAACGGTCCTTCAGTAATTACGGTCTCTGGACGGTGGACGTAAAGCAACGACTGAAGAAGAAAAAGAAAAAAGGGCCGATCAGAAAGGGCAGAAGACCCACCCCCGCAAAGTCGAGGTGGACGTCCCTATTCATGATAGTCCTTACGGTCTCTGTGGACGTAAAGCAACACTTGAGGAAGAAGGGAAGACTGAACAGAAGGAGAAAAAGACAAAAGGGCCGATCAGAAAGTCAGAAAGGGCGGGAAGAGTGGGCGCGGAGAAATCCGTCAGTCGCGCAGTCACTGGATCGCCCCGAAAGCCGGCACGGCCGATACAGCGACGGCGGACACGGACAGACACAGACCGGCACAGACACACCACACACACACACACACACACACACACCACACCAAATCACACACACACACACACCACACACACATACACACACGCACACACACACACACCACACCCCACACACACACACACCACACACACACACCACACACGCACACACGCACACTCACACACACACACACACACACACACACACACACACACACACACGTCTGTCCATCAGACAGCCCTCAAGCGGCGGCCGAGGCGATTGCGGCGATTGTGGTCAGCGCTGTCCGTCAAGTCTGGCACCGTAGCGTCTGTCCGTCGGTGAGAGTGTGTGTGTGTGTGAATTAGTCCTTCACTGCACGTGCACCACGCTCTTCGTCGGCGTCGGCGGTGCGGCAGGTGGAGGAGAAAAGGGAGGCAGGTCCGTTTCCAAATCACGGACATCACTGGGTCTGTTTAAGACGGAGGATTTTAAGCCTCTGCTCTGGCTCAACCAACCTGCACAGCTCTCCACTCCACCCCCCACCCCCAGCCCCACCTCCACACCCAGCCAGCCCTCCCCCAGTCCGTCCCGGAACCAACATGACCCCCACCCCCACCCTCCCAGAGTCCCTCCCCCCACCCCCTTCCCTCCTCCACTCCCACCGCCACAGTCCCAACCCCAGCTTTCCTGTTCAAGGCAACAGCGTTGGGGTCCTCCGTGCTTTGATGGATCATCTTCGTTACGATGCAATCTGGTTTTTGTTCTCCTTCCGCAATATACCCGAACATATTCGTCCCCAAAACACCAAAAACCAAATACAAGTGGACGCAGTCCTCCTGCACCAAATCCCAGTGTCCATACGGATTTTAGACAGTGAGTTGAACGAACGAAGTGAGGACGAAGAAACGCTTGAATCGCACATCTGAGAACCACATCAGGGCGAACAAAGACCATCATAGTCATTACAAGCCCAAAACTGGCCCGCAGTTTCGGACACAATACAACACGTGCTGTTAAGAGCTTGAAGAGCTGAAAGCGAATAAGACGGGATCAGAAATGACTTCTTGTATGAACGAAAACATAGGCAGACCTTTTTTTTGGGGGGGAGGGGGGGGGGGGGGGGGGGGAATGTGAAGGAAACCCGGAAAAGGGCCCGAAAACAAAGGGGCCAGGGGGGGCGAAGAAATCCCATGGCCCCCCCTTTACCTCCTCCAAGCCAAGCTATAAAAGGAGAACAACTGCGAGTTTTGGGAGCATAGTTCAGGAGCTTTTGGGGGGAAGTCGAGGTGGCCGTCCGGGTTTCCCGTTTTAAAACGACCCTTTCTGGTTTCGTGGACGTAAAGCAAATTTTAACCAGGTTTCGGCATTGGTCTCAGCTTGTCCCTAATATTCAACCAAAATTCTGAGGACATTAACACCACACCTACCTACCTACCTAGTTTTGGGAGGGTGAGCCTGTTTGGCCTAGCGGAAAGGCTTTAGGCTGGAAAGGGGAAAGGACCTGGGTTCGATCCCCGTTTCGGCTCTCCTTTCTTTTAAAAAAAGGTTGGGGTTTTTTGGACCTTTTTTTTGGATTTTTGTCCATCACTTCCACAAAAATTTAAAGGGGGCCTCCCGCTCCCCAATCTTAAGGGCCGAAGTCTTTCTGGGGGTGACGTTAGCGATAGGTATAAATCCCCCCTTCCGCCACCTCCATACCCCCCCCCCCCCCCCCTTCTCCCCGCCCCCTAACAAGCCGTACGGTTTCTTGGCCCTTAAGCACCATGTTTTTTTTAGTTTTGGAAGTCCCCTAGGTTGGGGGGACTATTTCCCTATCGCTACACGGCCACCCCCAAAGGAATGATGGGCAGTGATGAGACCCGTTTTTCCTTTTAAAAAAATTTAATTGTGGGGGACAAAGAAACAAGACAGTGCCCGCAGCCCCAAAAACCTTTTTTAAAAGAGAAAGGAGAGCCGAAGAGGATTCAACCCCGAGGTCCCTCTGCTTACCAGCCTAACGCCTTCCCGGGGCCCCCCCCCCTTCCAAAACCCCCTTCCCCCCCCCCCAAACAAGCCGTAGGGTTTTCCCTGTCCGGATTTCATTTACGCACCATGTTAACTTACTTTAGCTCTAGGTTGTGACCGGTTTGGCCGAGCGGTACGGCGTTAGGCCGGTAAGCAGAAAGGGGCCCGGGCTCGATTCCGCTATGGCCCGATTTTTTTTTTTTCTTTAAAAAAAAAACAAAAAAGAGTTGTGGTTTGTGGCCCCAGTCTTTTACTGTGTCCCTCGCAACGAATGGAACATTAAAATGGTTCTCATCCGGCCCCCATCAAAGCAGGAGTCATTCGGGGGGGACAGGGGTAGCGAAGGTATACAATCTCCCTCTTCCCCCCCCCCCCCCCCCCCCTTTTCCCCTCCTTAATAACCCAATATGGTTTCCGTGGCGTTAAACCCACCTTTTCCCTTTCTTTCTTAGCTCTGGGGGGACAGAATGGAACCCTCGCTTTCTACGTCGGCCCGGGACCCCACTGCTGGTGCAGCGGGGCCCACCGAACCCAAAAACGGAGTTCAGACAGGGTCCAGACAATTCTGGCCAGCAGAGGCGACGAATTTTGGAACCCTTTTGAATGAAGAAAACCTTAGGGAAACCTTGGGTTCCTATCTCCCTGGACCGGGCCGCCAGAACCGGCGGGGTCTGTATCAGCAACATGCGAGTCATCAGAGATCAAGACGTGATAAATCACAGAGCATCGTCTTCAGCTTCCAGCGCCAGCATCCCGCTGAGCTAGTCACCCTGCTCGCACTGACACTGAGCTAGTCACCCTGCTCGCACTGACACTGAGCTAGTCACCCTGCTCACACCGACAATGAGCTGTTCACCCTGCTCACACTGACACTGAGCTATTCACCCTGCTCGCACTGACACTGAGCTATTCACCCTGCTCACACCGACAATAAGCTATTCACCCTGCTCGCACTGACACTGAGCTATTCACCCTGCTCACACCGACAATAACCTATTCACCCTGCTCACACTGACACTGAGCTGTTCACCCTGCTCGCACTGACACTGAGCTGTTCACCCTGCTCGCACTGACACTGAGCTGTTCACCCTGCTCACACTGACACTGAGCTCTTCACCCTGCTCACACCGACAATAAACTATTCACCCTGCTCACACCGACAATAAGCTATTCACCCTGCTCACACCGACAATAAGCTATTCACCCTGCTCACACTGACACTGAGCTATTCACCCTGCTCACACTGACAATGAGCTATTCATCCTGCTCACACTGACACTGAGCTATTCACCCTGCTCACACTGACAATGAGCTATTCACCCTGCTCACACCGACAATAAGCTATTCACCCTGCTCACACCGACAATAAGCTATTCACACTGCTCACACTGACAATGAGCTGTTCACCCTGCTCACACTGACGATGCTATACACCCTGTTCACACTGACAATGAGCTATTTACCCTGTTCACACTGACAATGAGCCATTGACAATGAGCTATTCACCCTGTTCACACTGACAATGAGCTATTTACCCTGTTCACATTGACAATGAGCTATTTACCCTGTTCACACTGACAATGAGCCATTCACCCTGCTCACACTGACAATGAGTCATAGCCGGCACCCTGTTCACACTGACAATGAACTATATATTCACCCTGTTCACACTGACAATGAACTATATGTCCACCTTGCTCACACTGACACTGAGCTATTCACCCTGCTCACACTGACACTGAGCTATTCACCCTGCTCACACTGACAATGAGCTATTCACCCTGCTCAGTCACACCGACAATGAGCTATTCACCCTGCTCAGTCACACCGACAATGAGCTATTCACCCTGCTCACACTGACAATGAGCTATTCACCCTGCTCAGTCACACTGACAATGAGCTATTCACCCTGCTCAGTCACACTGACAATGAGCTATTCACCCTGCTCACATCGACAATGAGCTATTCACCCTGCTCGCATCGACAATGAGCTATTCACCCTGCTCGCACTGACATTGAGCTATTCATCCTGCTCACACTGACAATGAGCAATTCACCCTGCTCACACCGACAATGAGCTATTTACCCTGCTCACACTGACACTGTGCTACTCACACTGCTCACACCGACAATAAACCACTCAGCTCACCTGGGTTTTTACCACGGAGTTTCCAACCCCTCGCCCACCACACCACGCCACGCCACGCCACGCCACAATTAACACACCACGCCACACCCGCGTCAGCAAAGCTAGTGCTGCGTCATTTAAAGAGCACTGCGTAATTACGACTGGGCAGAGCACGAGGAAATTAAGTGCAGCGCGCACTAAGCCCGGATCAGACCCAATCGCACGCATGCAGACTCTCCTTACCGATACGCGGCTCTGCTCTGTGACGTCACCCACTGCGTATCGGACTCCGTGACGCACTGAGCATCTTCAGTTTTCCACAAAATCACTACCGTCAACGCCGCAATCTGGAACGACTGATACAGGCTTTTCGGCTTCTTCTTTTCTATGTACTTTAAACAAAACAAAAAAAAAATTAAAAAAATGGGGGGGGGGGGGGGGGGGGGGCTGATTTTTTTTAAAATTTGTGTGTGTGTGTGTGTGGTGTTTTCGTCTCTTTCTTGATGTTTCTTGCTGTTGTTTTCTTGGAGGCGCGGGGGGGGGGGGGGGGATGTGTCGGGGGGGCGGGGCGGGGCGGGGCGGGGTGGGGGGGGGGGGGTGTACCTCGTATTAAGCCCAAATTCAAGACAGACTGATGATGGTGCTGACACTGACAGGCCTGTGCGGCCATTGGCACATTGTGACATACGTACACGCATTTTTTTTTTTTAAGCACAAAAAAAAATAAAAAAAAATGCTATTGTGCGAGGTTCTAAGCAGAGTAGAGGCTGGGGCTGTGACCTAATTTCTGCGTCCGCAGTACCACACTGCGGGCCACTGAAAGAGAAAAGAAAAATAAACCCCATAAAGAAAGAAAGAAAGAAAAGAAAAGAAAGAAAGAAAAAAAAGAAAAAGAAAAAAAACAACAACTTTCAATCGTGCCAAGAGTATAAATCCTAGAAAGCTGCTTCTGAAATAGGTTTCACAGGCGCGACTCGACGAACCCGTAGCTCTCTCTCTCTCTCTCTCTCTCTCTCTCTCTCTCTCTCTCTCTCTCTCTCGGGGCCTGTACCGTCTAGCTTTTATGATACGCGGGCTGTTTTGTGTTCCAGGGAATGGCTTTTCGCTACGGCTGCGGCCGTCTGGAAGATAGCGGCAAGCACCCGAAATCCGCTGGGGAGAAAGAAGCCAAGCGAGTGAACCACTTGTTTACTACAGTAACCGCCAGCAACATCAGCTTTCGCACAAAATACGCTTGCTACTCGCGATAACAAATCTGTTTCCGCTTCACTGCTTCTGCGAGTCTGAACCAAAAAACTAAAAAAAAACAAAATCAGCTTGGAGCAGAACCTAGACGATAGCTACAGATAGCCGGATGGATATATACTGAAGGTGCGCTATAGTTACTGAGTCACATTATTACAGTGCGTGACCCCCCCTATCACACCCCCCCCCCCCCCCCATTTTTTTAAAAAATAATAATAATAATAATAATAATAATAATAATAAATAAATAAAAATAAAATCAGCTGAGAAGAACCCAGACAATATGTGCGTGAGTGCCAGGCCTTGAAAAAGCCCCAAGATGAGCGAAAATTTGAAGTAAAACTAAAAGTTTTCAAAACCAATACATGCATGGACTTTGTTATACTCTCTCTCTCTCTCTCTCTCTCTCTCTCTCTCTCTCTCTCCCTCCCTCCCCTATCGCTTTCCTTTATTTGTTTAAAATGATTTTACAATTCTCTCCCTCCTCTCTCTCTCTCTCTCTCTCTCCTCTTCTCTCTCTCTCTCCCCCTCATCGCTTTCCTTTATTTGTTTAAATGATTTTACAATTTCTCTCTCTCTCTCTCTCTCTCTCTCTCTCTCTCTCTCTCTCTCTCTCTCTCCCCTCAGTATCGCTTTCCTTTATTTGTTTAAAATGATTTTACAATTCTCTCTCTCTCTCTCTCTCTCTCTCTCTCTCTCTCTCTCTCTATCTATATATATATATATATATATATATATATATATATCTTCCAGGAGCGCTATAGTCACTGGCAGTGAGTCACGTAATTACTGTGTGATCTTCCCTGCCCAGGCAGCCAAGGCAGGCAAGCGAGGAGACGATTATATCCACGAGATCAACTTGTCAAAGCATGCGAGTCCATGCATGCTTGCGGTGCTCGTCCCGCGCCTCAGTCGCTGCAACCGTCCCGTACGTCTTGCACTCTTACATCACGCCAATTTAACGTTGTGCGTCAGGCCCCAGGAACCAAGGCGAGCCGCCGCCACAACTAAGCGAAACCCGATGGCAGCTACATCAGGCAGGTTGGGACGGGTCTCTCGATCCTGCTCTCGGCCGGAGGGAGCTTGAAAGTGACTGCAGACTATCAATTAGACAAGGAGGGGTGGGGACGGAGAGAGAGGGGGGCAGAGACAGAGAGACAGAGACTCTGTGCGAGAGACAGAGACAGACAGACAGACAAGCAGACTGACAGAGACTGAGAGAGAGAGAGAGAGAGAGAGAGAGAGAGAGAGAGAGGAGAGAGAGAGACTCTGAGAGAGAGAGACTCTGAGAGAGAGACAGCGACAGAGAGACAGACAGAGAGAGACAAGACAGAGAGACAGAGACACAGAAAGAGACAGAGACATAGAGAGAGTATAACAAAAGTCCAAGCACGTCTTAGTTTTGAAAACTTCTAGTTTTACTCCAGACAGACACACACACACACACAGAGACTCCGAGACAGAGAGACTGAGAGAGAAAGAGAGACTGAGACAGAGAGAGACGGGGGGGGGGGGGGGGGGGGGGGGGGGGGGGGGGGGGGGGGAGAGGAGGAGGAGGAGGAAGAGGCGGAGAGGTGCGAGCGAAGGGGAGTGTAGCGGCTGATTAGTGCGGGGCTGTGCGCTTTACGAGGTGTAAACACGCGGGCTGGCACGGCGACAGGCCCCGCGCCGAGACAAGCAGCGTGCATCACCACCATCATAGCCGCGTTCCGAGCCGCACGTGCAACAACGTACGCCTGTGACAAAAACGGCGCCGCTCTCTGTCTCTCTCTGTGCCTCTGCTTCTCTCTCTCTCTCTCTCTCCTCTCTCTTTTTCTCTCTCTCTCTCTCTCTCTGAATAAATTTTTTTTTCCCCCTCTCTCTCTCTTCCCCCTTTTACCCCCCTTTTATGTGTGTTTTTTTTATATATATATATATGTTTTTGTGTTTTGTGTGGTTTTGTGTGATCTCTCTCTCTCTCTAAATGAATAATCATCCCCCTCTTCTCTCTCTCTCCTCTCTCTCTCTCTCTCTCCCCTCTTCTCTCTCTCTCTCTTTTTTTTTGTGTCCTCTTCTCTCTCTCTCTCTCCCTCCCCCTCCTTTCTGTTGTATGTCTTCTCTCTCTCTCTATTTTCTTCTCCTCTCTTCTCTCTCTCTCTTTTCTCCTCTCTCTCTCTCTCTCTCTCTCTCTCTCTCCCCTCTCTCTCTCTCTGAATCTGCCAAGGGTTAACACAGAAGGGGGAAAAGCGGGGGGGGGGGTGGGGGGGGGGGGGGGGGACTCGTGTGGGAAATGCTATTGGTCTTGGCAGTCTCGCCGGTTGGAGTCGGAGTCTGGCACCCGCTGAACTGCATGCTTTGGTATCGCAACCCCATGGTGAGTGAGGTATCTCCGTCATCGCTCGGTCTTTCACCCCCCCCCCCCCCCCACCCCCCCATCCCCGTCCCCCACCATTCCCATTCCTCTGCCCCCCCCCCCCCCCCCCCCCATCCCCCCCCCTCTTCTCCTTGTCTGTTTTCACATTGCTACCTGGCTCGCACTTCAAACTTGACTAGTCGTCTTCTATCTCTCTCTCTCTCTCTCACACACCACACACACACACACCCCTCTCTCTCTCTAAGTTTCCCGGCCGGCCTACATGCAGCAGTGGTGCGGCGGCGCGGTCAGGATGTTGGCGTTGGCGTTGGCGTTGGCGTCCAGATCGTCGCTTAGTGACTCTGACGGAGCGGCGAACATACCTTGTCTGATCCCTCGCCGTCTAGGCCAGAGCCAAGCACCAGTCGGACGGGCCGAAGCGTCAGTTTTTTCCCCCTCGAGTGTGAGAGGAGACCCACCTTCCAAGCCGGATTCCACGAGATGATTTGGCGTTGACGGAGCGCGGGTTTCCTCGGTCAGTCTTTGGAGAACGAACCTACCTACCTACCTGTGCTTCAGGTTCAGCGGCACAAAGTTGTGTGTCAGTGTGTGTGTGTGTGTGTTTTGTGTGTGTGTGTGCACGCGCCGGGCGTTGGTGTGCGTCAGTGTGTAAGTGTGTGTGTGTGGAGATCGAAGCGTCGATTCCTGAATCACCGAGGGAGGGGAGTACCAGTAAAAGTGTTGTCTCCAGAAGTACCAGTAGAAGTGCTTTGTCTCGAGGAGTACAGTAAAAGTGCTTTGTCTCAAGGAGTACAGCAAAAGTGCTTTGTCTCGAGAAGTACCAGTAAAGGTGCTTTGTCTAGCTCAAGAAGTATCATAAAAGTGTTCTGTCTCGAGGAGTACAGTAAAGATGCTTTGTCTCGAGGAGTACCATAAAAGTGTTTATCTCGAACAGTACAGTAAAAGTGCTTTGTCCTGAGGAGTACCAGTAAAAGTGCTTTGTCTCGAGGAGTACCAGTAAAAGTGCTTTTCTCGAGGAGTCCCAGTAAAGTGCTTTGTCTCGAGGAAAAAAAACCAAAGTTAAAAGTGTTTTCTCGAGCACAGTACAGTAAAAGTGCTTTGTCCTGAGGAGTACCAGTAAAAGTGCTTTGTCTCGAGGAGTACCAGTAAAAGTGCTTTGTCTCGAGGAGTACCAGTAAAGGTGCTTTGTCTGGAGAGGCACCAGTAAAGTGTTTGTCTCGAGGAGTACAGTAAAAGTGCTTTGTCTCCAGAAGTACCAGTAAAAGTACTTTGTCTCGAAGAGTACCAGTAAAAGTGCTTTGTCTCGAGGAGTACCAGTAAAGGTGCTTTGTCTACCTCGAGAAGTACCATAAAAGTGATGTCTCGAGGAGTACCAGTAAAAGTGCTTTGTCTCGAGGAGTACCAGTAAAAGTGCCTTGTCTCGAGGAGTACCAGTAAAAGTGCTTTGTCTCCGCCAGGTCCCGAGCCGTTCAGCCGGCACAGGCCCGGAGCATTCCAAGAGCCGGAGGTGATCCATCACTCAGTCGCCGCCGCCACGAGCGTCAACGATGCGGAGGCCGCCCTCGGGCCCCGTGAAGCGAAAGCGGCAGTTCCCGCGAGAGGGCACCCTCGCCTGATGACCGCCCCTACCGCCAAGCGTTAGTAGACCCACCCGCCGTAGACCCCACACGAGGCAAACCCCAGACCACCCGGCGTAGTAGACCCACACGAGGCAAACTCGTCCGTCTCAAGTTCTCGGTCGCGTGTGGGAAAGAAAAGAAAAAAAAGAAAAAAAAAGAGAGAGAGAGAGAAGAGAAGAGAAGAGCGGGGACGGTGTCACGGTGGTCCTCGGGTCGCTTCAGCGGTGCAGCCGCAGCAGCCACGCCAGGTAAAAAAAAAAAAAAGATGGCGAGGCTGAGACTGAGGCTGGGGTTGAGGCTGAGGCTGGCGCCGGCGCTGGCGTCGCCGATGCTGGTGTCGCTGCTGGCTTTGGCCGCCGCGGCGCTGCCGCCGCCGTCCGCCGCCCTGGACTTCCGCGGGATGGAGGAGAACTGCATCCTCAGCTTCGTGGTGCCGCGGGACAAGGTGAAGTCGTCGTGCGACGTGGAGCAGCGCGTGACGCGCCGCCTGAACGCCATGGAGGCCAAGGTGGCGCTGTACAAGCAGCACGTGCAGGAGCTGCAGGAGCAGCTGGCCAAGGAGCGCCAGTTCCACAGCCAGCGCCTGGAGGAGCTGCACCAGCGCCTGTCCCGCAGCGAGCTCAGCGAGGTGGACGGGCTGCTGGAGAAACGCATCCAGGCCCTGGAGGGCGAGGTCCGGAAGATCCGAGCCACCTTCTCCTCCTCCTCCGCCTCAGCCAGAGACTCGCAGTCCCCGTCCCTCGGGGAGAAGGTGAACAGTCGCGGCGTGGGCGTGGGCGTGGGTGTGGGCGTGGGCGTGGGGTTGGTGGTGGAACGCAGCCGCGAGGAGGAGGAGAAGGCGACGACCAACCTGGTGAAGACGCTGGTGCACAGCGAGGTCCGCAAGCTCTTCGACAACTACACGCAGTACGTGGGGCGCTACGTGCGCGACCAGGCGCTGGCCTTCAACCAGATCCTCAACATGGTGCCGCGCAACGACCAGTCCTTCCCCGGCAGCGACAACCTGCCGCCCAAGTGGCCGGCGAGCAGCAAGGGGGCGGGAAGGGAGAGGGAGAGGGAGAGGGGCTCCACCCCGCCGCTGCCCGAGCGGGACCTGGTGCTGCTGAACGAGCTGGAGGGCATCCGCAGCCGCCTGAACACCACCGGCAGGCGCCTGGCCGACCACGTGCAGGAGGTCCTCAAGAACGTCAACGTCACGGCGCGGCCCTCCAAGGACCCCGCAGCAGCAGCAGCAGCAGCAGCAGCCGCCACGACCGCCGCCGCTGTCTCTGAGCTGACGGAGTCCACGCCCGTAGCCATCACCCGCCCAGCCACCAGCGCCAGCAGCGGCGGCGGCGGCGTCCAGGACCCGGAGCTGGAGGGCAGCAGCGGCCTCCCCGCGGTGGAGGTCAACGACACGGCCAGCGGCAGCGACACCAACGACACCTCCATCGGCGGCGGCGGCGACCACAACATCACCCTCACCTTCACCCACCTCGGCGACGGCAACGACACGGCCCCGGCCTCGCCGATGAAGAACGTCTACGTCACCACCGGCGCCGCCGACGACGACTCGGCCCCGCCCTCGTCGTCGGCCGCCAAGGACAAGGACATGGCGGCGGCCGCGGCGGCGGCGGCGGCGGAGGCCAAGTCCCGAATGAGCCACAACGCGGATCTCAACAAGCTCCCGGACACCCCGGTGGCGGGCATGTCTCCCGGCAGCGGCAGCGACGACGTTGACAAGGCCACCCGCCAGTCCAGGTCCGGGTCGGAGAGCGAGGCGGGTGGCAACCAGTCGCGCGGGTGGGAGGAGAGCATGGTGCACGACCAAGGGGCTGGCGAGTGGGTGCAGCTGCTCCTGCGGACGGAGATCCAGAAGATCCTGCAGGAGCAGGTGGACGAGGTGCTGAGCCTGGTCTCCAAGCACTCGGCCATGGTGGACACCAAGCTGCACGACCAGCAGAGCCAGTTCCACCGCCTGGAGGAGCGGCTGACCGCCGACATCAAGCATCTGGACCAGGTCAGTGTGGCGCCCTTTCTCGCCGGTCGAGTAGCGTGTGGTCGTTTCCAGATCGTCCTTGAAAACCTTTCTCTTCTTAAAAACCTTTTCTTCAGTCCCGTTGCCCCAATTTCGTCTCTCTCTCTCTCTTCTCTCCTCTCTCTCCTCTCCCTCTCCTCTCCTCCTCTTGGGCTTTGGGGGTTGGTGTGTGTGTTGTGTGTGTGGTGCGCCCCGGCTGGTGTTGTTGTGTTGCGCGCGCGGCGCGCGTGGGGTTTGTGTGGGGTGTGGTGTGTGCGTGTGAGGTGTGTGCATCCATGTTGTATGCGTTGAATTTCGAATGCCGCATTTAAAGAATGTAAGCGCTTAGGGCCTGTGCGAGTTAGGCGCTCTGAGTATCCATCATTATTATTAGATACTATAGCTAAATACCTCGCCTTGGTTTCTGTTCTGTGTCGCTACACACCGACAGACACCAGCAACAACACCGAGGTTACACTAAAATGCTGTTATGCGCTGCGGCGTAATGATGTGAGGACTATCTATATTGTTATCCGTTGCGTAGTTATGTGAGGACTCTCTATATTGTTACGCATTGCGTAGCTACGTGAGGACTCTCTATATTGTTATGCGTTGCGTAGTTATGTGAGGACTATCTATATTGTTACGCACTGCGGAGCTACGTGAGGACTATCTATATTGTTACCCCTGCGAGTAGTGAGGACTCTCTATATTGTACGCACTGCGTAGCTACGTGAGGACTCTCTATATTGTTACGCACTGCGTAGCTACGTGAGGACTCTATATTGTTACGCACTGCGTAGCTACGTGAGGACTCTCTATATTGTTACGCACTGCGTAGCTACGTGAGGACTTCTATATTGTTACGCACTGCGTAGCTACGTGAGGACTTCTATATTGTTAGCACTGCGTAGCTACGTGAGGACTTCTATATTTTTACGCCCCGCGTAGCTACGTGAGGACTTCTATATTGTTACGCACCGCGAAAGCTACGTGGGGACTCTCTATATTGTTACGCACCGCGTGCTACGTGAGGACTCTCTATATTTTTACGCACCGCGTACTACGTGAGGACTTCTATATTTTTACGCCCCGCGTAGCTACGTGAGGACTTCTATATTGTCACGCCCCGCGTAGCTACGTGAGGACTTCTATATTGTTACGCCCCGCGTAGCTACGTGAGGACTTCTATATTGTTACGCACTGCGTAGCTACGTGAGGACTTCTATATTGTTACGCACTGCGTAGCTACGTGAGGACTATCTATATTGTTACGCACTGCGTAGCTACGTGAGGACTATCTATATTGTTACGCACTGCGTAGCTACGTGAGGACTATCAGCTTCAGCCATAACAGGCTCCTCGGAAAAAACAGTGTTCACCCTCCAGACCTGAATGGAAATAAATCCTCCGGAACACGGCGTGCGGCTGCCTATATGGCGGAGTATACAAATAAAAAATAAACAACTTTTTTTTTAACCCACAAACCCAACTCTTTTTCCCTCCTCCTTCCCTCCCCCTCCCCTCTGCGCACCGCGCGGACACACACACCAACCCCCAAACGCCCAACCCCAAAACCACCAAAAAGTCCCCGAGCCCCCTCCTCTCCCCTCCCCCCCCCCCCCCCCCCCCGTCCCTCCCCCCACCCCTCCCATCACACACCAAAAACACCACAAAAAACACACACACACACACACCACCACTCCCCTCTCTTCAAAACCCCCAACACAACACACACCTCCCCCCCTCCCCCCCCCCCCGCCCCGGCCGAGCCCCTCCCCCCCCTAAACCCCACACACCACCCACACACAACACACACAACCCCAACACACTGAAGGCCACGGCCCCACCCCTCCCCATCAACAAACCACAAAAAAACACAACAAAACACACAAAAACACACACACACACACCCCACACACACACCCACTCGTCACACGACCCCCACCCCTCCATCACACACACACACACACACACCACACACACACACACACACACCACACACACAACACACAACCCATTTCCTCATTCGAAATTTCCTGTCCCTTTAACCAAAGAGGACAGCACCCTGTGCCTCACTGAGGTGTTTGCGGTGCACAGCAAGCTAAGTGATAATAACAGTGCTCGTAACTGCTCCGGCTACAACTTGAGAAAAAAACGGAACATTCCAGCCCAGCGGCGCTTTGAACAAATTGGAATAAACTGCCCTATCAATCTTGCAATTGTATTTATTGTTAGTGATAAGTGTGTGTGTGTGTGTGTGTGTGTGTGTGTGTGTGTGTGTGTGTGTGTGTGTGTGTGTGTGTGTAGTGTAGTGTAGTGTTTGTGCGTGCGTGCGTGCGTGCGTGTGTGTGTGTGTGTTGTTAGTGTTACTGTAAAGTGCCCTGCGCTCCCACCTTGTGCGGTAGATGGTCGCTCTAGAAATCCTCTTTAAAGAAATTATATATAATGTAACGTAAAAGAGTTTTTCATATTTTATCTAATGTAACGTAAAAGAGTGTTGTTTTATATATTATATAATGTAACGTAAAAGAGTTTTTTTTTTTATTATATAATGTAACGCAAAAGAGTGTTGTTTTACATATTATATACTGTAACGTAAAAGAGTATTTTCAGGCGCTTACACCCAACGTGATCCCGAAGCGAATAAGACCAAACTTGGCTTTTTACACCCAGTGAACCATTAAGGTTAGATCAGTGATAAAGACATAGCACACAATCATAATAAGTAGTAGTAGCACCATTAAGTAAACATGGTGCTTAACGCCCACAAAACCACAAGGCTTATTAGGGACCGGGGGGAAGGGGGTACGGAGGTGGGGGGGGGGGGGGGGGGGGGAGATTATAAACACCTATCGCTACACTGTCACCACACTCAGAATGACTCCTTCATTAAGACGGGCAGCGATGAGAGCCATTTTAATGCTTCGTTAACTGTGAGGGACAAAGTCACAAGACAGTGTCCACAAACCGCAGCCTTTTTCAAGAGAAAGGAGGGCCGAAGCGGAATCGAACCGAGGCCCTGCTGCTTACCAGCCTAACGTCTTACCGCTGGGCCAAACCGGCTCACAATAGCAATACCATTACCGTGGTAGTTATTCTTATTCCCTATCTGGCACCAACGCGCCATAAAAAGTCTCCAGTAGGACATTCTATGGCAGAGGAAACTATTCGGAAAAACACACAAAAGACGATGAATGGTGTGGTACGGAACGTTATATAGACAACGGCAATGTGCACATGTTTGGCAAAATTGCCTCTGGTAGTTAGTTTGCACAAAAAGCGACAACAAAAATGACGTGAACTGTCACCGAAATCAACCAGCTGGTGATTAGTATGCGTTTAGGGCATTCACCAGTATGCAGGTAGGACATTCACCATTATGTGGGTTGGACATTCACCAGTATGTGGCTTGGACATTCACCAGTATGCAGGTAGGACATTCACCATTATGTGGGTAGGACATTGATTATGTGGGTAGGATATTCACCAGTATGTGGCTAGGACATTCACCATTATGTGGGTAGGACATTGACTATGTGGGTAGGACATTCACCAATATGTGGCTAGGACATTCACCAGTATGCAGGTAGGACATTCACCATTATGTGGGTAGGACATTGATTATGTGGGTAGGACATTCACCAGTATGTGGCTAGGACATTCACCAGTATTCAGGTAGGACATTCGCCAGTATGCTGGTAAGACATTAACGATTATGTGGGTTGGACATTCACCAGTATGCGGTTAGGACGTTCACGAGTATGCGGGTAGGACATTCGCCGGCATGTGGGTAGGACGTTCACCAGTGGGAAAAAGGGGGGTTTTGGTTACAAACGGGGGTTAAAGTGGGTAAAAAGGGGTATTCACCCCAGGGGGAAATTGGTTGGGGGGGACATTCCCAATTTAAATTGGTTTGGGGAGGGACAAATTCCAGTATGGGGGGGGCTTTGGGGACCCTTCACCAATTTTGTGGGTAGGCCATTCACCAATATGTGGGTTGGACATTCACCAATATGTGGGTAGGCCATTCACCAATATGTGGGTTGGACATTCACCAATATGTGGGTTGGACGTTCACATTCGCGGATAGGCTATTCACTAGTATGTGGATAGGACATTCACCAGGATGTGGGTAAGACGTTCACCAGAATACTGATAGGCCATTTTCACCAGTATGTGGGTAGGCCATTCACCAGAATGCGGGTAGGACATTCACCAGTATGTTGGTAGGCCATTCACCAGTATGTGGGTAAGCCATTCACCAGTATGTGGGTAGGAAATTCAGCAGAATGTGGGTAGAACATTCAGCAGAATGCGGGTAGGACATTCACCAGTATGCGGGTAAGGCAGACGTCAGCACATCATGAATAATGAACAGACTAAAGACTGTCACATTCCGCAGAGAAAAAGAGTCTATTAGTCAGACGGTACCTGGATTTTACCATCTTACAAACATATCAAAAGGTCGTCTCCTGACATTCAGGACGTTCCTCAAGTCTCAGACCCCACTCACGTCCTCGCCACAAACAAGCCGAAATGGTCATTAAGAAACGATATAGTAATAGCCACTATGATCGGGAAAACTGAAGCAAGCTCCTCGTATAAAGTGTTCATGGGTATCGGTGATAAAAAAAAAAAAAAAAAAATTATATATAGAAAGAGAGATAGAAAAGGAAAGAGAGGGGCAGAAAAGGAGACACTGTGCGAGCAATGATGGGGAGAACGAGACAGACAGACAGACATAGACAGAGAAAGAGATGGTGGGAGACAGACAGACAGACATAGACAGAGAAAGAGATGGTGGGAGACAGACAGACAGACAGACAGACAGACATACATACATACATAGAGAAAGAGATGGTGGGAAACAGACAGACATAGACAGAGAAAGAGATGGTGGGAGACAGACAGACAGAGACAGAGAGGGTGGGAGAGAGAGAGAGAGAGAGAAAAGAGAAAAAGAGAAAAAGAGAGAGGGGGGAGAGAGAAGGACAGAAGAAGAAGAAGAAGAAGAAAGAAAAGGAAAAGAGAAGGAAGAAGAAAGAGACAGAGAGGGGGAGAGAGAGAGAGAGGGAGAGAGAGAGAGAGAGAGAGAGAGAGAGGTATAAAGACAAAAAAAGAGAGAAGGTAAAATACAAAAGAGAGAGAGAGAAAAAGAGAGAGAGAGAGAGAGAGAGAGAGAGAGAGAGAGAGAGAGAGAATTATAGGGAGACAGAGAGAGAGGGGGGCAAGTGCATGACTAGAATATTCCGCAGACGGCAGCCTCTTGCAGGCAACGGAACAGGTACCGTCCCATCAACTTCGATTAGCACCTTGATTCTCCTTTCGTAGCCCGTTGCCAAAAATACTCAATGAATTTTGTGAGTGCTTCTTTTGTGCCGCAAGTTGGCGGGGGTTGTGAGGCGGGGGTTGTGAGGCGGGGGGGGGGGGGGGGGGGGGGGGGGGGGGGGGGGGAGGAAAAGTCGAGGAGGAGGAGGAGGAGGAGTGTTTATCCTTTGTGCATTTCTTGCTGAGCGTAGCCAGACTGCCACTTTCTGTTCACAGTTGCCGCATAGATCAGTGATGAGGTGAAACGCTTTTCATCGCTTTCTTGTAAAACAGCTGTCCGCCGGGCGGCTGCTGTCAAATCAGTTCATACAGGTTCTGCCGAAACTTTGCAGCTGTTTCGTTCCGCTGTAAGTGACAGTAAGTAAACCCAGTCAACCAGTACGGTCATGTGAGGGCGAGCTATAAATGATTCTAAATAAACATATAAAGTTTACATTTCAACCGTCCGCCTGTTTTGATTTTCTTTGGTGATTTTCCTCCGTTTTAGAACTCCCGCCACCCCCCCCCCCCCCCCCCCCCCCCCCCCCCCCCCCCCCCCACCGCCACTTTCTACACTTCTTTCACAAGTAACGACTGTTCTGTGTCCAGTGACTGTTCTCTCGGTCTTTGCATTGCTCCCCCTTCTTTCTTGGAGATCCAAACACAAGAAGGTTCAAACGAATGCTTATTCTGTCATTCTGTTTCAGATCTTTCTTGGAGGTTGTTTTTATATTTGTTTTCAGCGTTCACGGAAGATCGCGAGGGATTATCTGTAGGGAAAAATTTTCCCCCGTAGCCTTTTTGAATTTCTTTAACCGGTATAAAAATAAAATATATGTTCACTGCGGTCGACCATTTCGCGTGTTTGGGCGACCATCCGACATCAGTATCTTCTTGTGTGTTCACTTTCAGTTGGTGAGCAGATTGAAGCTGGCACCAGTGCCCTGTTGTGGCTTCACTTTCAGACAGTGAGCAGGCTATTAAGTTAGCATCAGTACCCTTTTGTTACTTCACTTTCAGACAGTGAGCAGGCTATTAAGTTAGCATCAGTACCCTTTTGTTACTTCACTTTCAGACAGTGAGCAGGCTTAGTTAGCATCAGTACCCTTTTGTTACTTCACTTTCAACAGTGAGCAGGCTACTGGTCAGTACCCTTCTGTTACTTCACTTTCAGACAGTGAGCAGGCTTACGTTAGCATCAGTACCCTTTTGTTACTTCACTTTCAGACAGTGAGCAGGCTGAAGTTAGCATCAGTACCCTTTTGTTACTTCACTTTCAGACAGTGAGCAGGCATCACTGGTCAGTACCCTTCTGTTACTTGACATTCACACAGTGAGCAGGCTTACGTTAGCATCAGTACCCTTTTGTTACTTCACTTTCAGCCAGTGAGCAGGCTGAAGCTAGCATGGGTCAGTACCCTGTTGTGTCTTATACTTTCAGACAGTGAGCAGGCATCAGTACCCTTTTGTTGCTTCACTTTCAGACAGTGAGCAGGCATCAGTACCCTTTTGATGCTTCACTTTCAGACAGTGAGCAGGCATCAGTACCCTTTTGATGCTTCACTTTCAGACAGTGAGCTGGCATCAGTACCCTTTTGATGCTTCACTTTCAGACAGTGAGCAGGCATCAGTACCCTTTTGATGCTTCACTTTCATACAGTGAGCAGGCATCGGTACCCTTTTGATGGGGGGGCTTAACGGTTGGTGACTTCACCATTTCAGGGTAACGGTCTACAGCTGGAGGTGACGACAGTGTCTGAGGTCTACAGACGAATGTTGACTGTTTCGGACGGTGAGCGGTTTCAAGGTCTGCAGACGAGTGTTGCCTGTTTTAGACGGTGAGCGGTTTCAAGGGTCTACAGACGAGTGTTGCCTGTTTTAGACGGTGAGCGGTTTCAAGGGTCTACAGACGAGCGTTGACTCTTTCAGACGGTGAGCGGTTTAAAGGGGTCTACAGACGAGCGTTGACTCTTTCAGACGGTGAGCGGTTTCAAGGGTCTACAGACGAGCGCTGACTCTTTCAGACGGTGCGCGGTTTCATGGGTCTACAGACGAGCGCTGACTCTTTCAGATGGTGCGCGGTTTCATGGGTCTACAGACGAGCGCTGACAGTTTCAGACGGTGAGCGGTTTCAAGGTCTACAGACGAGCGCTGACTCTTTCAGACGGTGCGCGGTTTCATGGGTCTACAGACTAGCGCTGACTCTTTCAGACGGTGCGCGGTTTCAAGGGTCTACAGACGAGTGCTGACTCTTTCAGACGGTGAGCGGTTTCAAGGGTCTACAGACGAGCGTTGACTCTTTCAGACGGTGCGCGGTTTCAAGGGTCTACAGACGAGCGCTGACAGTTTCAGACGGTGAGCGGTTTCAAGGGTCTACTGAGACGAGCGCTGACTGACTCTTTCAGACGGTGAGCGGCCCCAGGGGGTCTGCAGACCGACCGTTAACTTAATGGCTGTGTCAGCGGTACTAAACGTTGCGTTGCCTGTTTCAGATGGTCAGCGGTCTAAAGCTGGAGCTGACCTCCGTGTCGCAGGGTCTACAGACGCTGTACAGCCGCACGGAGCAGACTGAGGAGCTGCAGGAGACGGTGGCGGAGCTGAAGAAGAACATGAGCTTGGAGGGCAACTCGCGACTCCTCGCCACGCTGCTCGACGAACAGGGCAAAAAGGTAGGTGGCTAGCCGCTCGACGAACAGGGCAAAAAGGGAGGTGGCTAGCCACTCGACGAACAGGGCAAAAAGGTAGGTGGCTAGCCGCTCGACGAACAGGGCAAAAAGGTAGGTGGCTAGCCGCTCGACGAACAGGGCAAAAAGGTAGGTGGCTAGCCGCTCGACGAACAGGGCAAAAAGGTAGGTGGCTAGCCGCTCGACGAACAGGGCAAAAAGGGAGGTGGCTAGCCACTCGACGAACAGGGCAAAAAGGTAGGTGGCTAGCCGCTCGACGAACAGGGCAAAAAGGTAGGTGGCTAGCCGCTCGACGAACAGGGCAAAAAGGGAGGTGGCTAGCCGCTCGACGAACAGGGCAAAAAGGGAGGTGGCTAGCCGCTCGACGAACAGGGCAAAAAGGGAGGTGGCTAGCCAGCTCGACGAACAGGGCAAAAAGGGAGGTGGCTAGCCGCTCGACGAACAGGGCAAAAAGGTAGGTGGCTAGCCGCTCGACGAACAGGGCAACAAATGGTAGACAGCTAGGCGATCAGGTAGAAGACAGCCAGGTAAAAAGGTAGACAGGCAGGTGAAAAGGTAGGTGGCTAGCCGCTCGACGAACAGGGCAACAAAGGGTAGACAGCTAGGCGATCAGGTAGAAGACAGCCAGGTAAAAGGTAGGCTAGCGTCGACGAACAGGGCAACAATGGTAGACAGCTAGGCGATCGGTAGAAGACAGCATACCCTCGACACAGCCTAAGGTGTCTCGAACGAACAGGGCAACAAATGGTAGACAGCTAGGCCTGATCGGTAGAAAAAAAAAAAGACAGCAGTACCCCGTAAAAGATTTACTGCTGGTCTTCCTACCTACTGCAACACATCGTAGACACTCATCGGTGACTACATCTCTCCTCTCTCCTCTCACTTTCTCATCTTCTCTCTTCGCTCTTCCTCGCCGTACCCACTGCTTCACCTGACGTATTGACTTCATTGTGTCCAGTGTGTGTAGTGGTGTGTCGTAGATGTGACGACGTGCGTACATGTTGCTAGCGATCTGATAGCCCTTGTATGGGCGTGGTGACTGTGTGATCTACGTGTTGCACGCATACCCCTGCTAAGGTGCGAAATCTCTCGCTCTACACTCTCTACACTCCTCGCTGATCCGCCCTAGACCTCTCCACTCTCCTCTCTCTCTCTCGACTCTTCCTCACGTACCCCCCCCAGACTCCCCCCTCGCTCATTCCCTCGCCACCAACGCTCGACGACGTCAGGCGAGGTGCAGGTCGGTTGGTTTTCTTTGGTACCGGTTGGTTGTGTGTGTGTGTGTGTGTGTCCGCCTGTGGTGTGCCTCGCGTCGTCTAGCAGAATGTGCAGCGTCGTGTGTGTGTGTTGTATCTTCCGCTCCGCGCACGCGGGCATCGGGGTCGACGACGACAGGCAAGAGTCAGTTGTGTTAGTACTTACGGCGTCCGGACCAGTGGATCGACGACGAGGCGATGCGTGCAGGCTGGTGCACGTTGTTTCTAGCGGCTCTGCCACCGTACCTCCTGCACGCAGTGCGCAAGAGGCAGCGTCGTACTGTAACACTCTCACAGCATCGCCTGAAGAGCATCGACCGCACGAGACCAGCTGCGAGTACGGACCTGAGAGGAGCGCTGGTTATTAGTATTTCACGGCTCCGGGCCAGCCACCGGAGCTCTCGACGACGTCAGGCACGCGAGTGCAGGTCGGATTACTTTTGTATTTCAACAGCCTCCGCCACCAAGAGCATCGACGACGTCAGGCAGAGAGTGCAGGTCGGTTGTTTTGTATTTGTTATTTCACGGCTCCGCCACCACCGGGAGCCTCGACGACGTCAGGCAGAGAGTGCAGGTCGGTTGTTTTGTATTTCACGCCTCCGCCACCAGGAGCATCGTCGACGACGACAGGCAGAGAGTGCAGGTCGGTTATTTTGTATTTCACGCCTCCGCCACCAAGAGCATCGTCGACGACGACAGGCAGAGAATGCAGGCTGGTTTTGTATATTACGGCTCCGCCACCAGGAGCATCGACAGACGTCAGGCAAAGAGTGCAGGTCGGTTATTTTGTATTTCACGCCTCCGCCACCAAGAGCATCGACGACGACAGGCAGAGAATGCAGGCTGGTTTTGTATATTACGGCTCCGCCACCAGGAGCATCGACGACGTCAGGCAAAGAGTGCAGGTCGGTTATTTTGTATTTTACGGCTCCGCCACCAGGAGCCTCGACGACGACAGGCAGAGAATGCAGGCTGGTTTTGTATATTACGGCTCCGCCACCAGGAGCCTCGACAACGTCAGGTCGGTTGGTTTTCCTTGGTACATGGTTGTTTTGTATTTCACGGCTCCGCCACCAGGAGCCTCGACGACGTCAGGCAGAGAGTGCAGGTTGGTTATTTTGTATTTCACGGCTCCGCCACCAGGAGCATCGACGACGTCAGGCAGAGAGTGCAGGTCTGGTTATTTTGTATTTCACGGCTCCGCCACCAGGAGCATCGACGAACGTAACAGAGAGTGCAGGTTGGTTATTTTGTATATTACGGCTCTACCACCAGAAGCATCGACGAAATCAGAGCAAGAGAGTGCAGGCTGATTATTTTGTATATTAAGGCTCTGTTACCAGGAGCATCGACGAAGTCAGAACAAGAGAGTGCAGGTTGGTTATTTTGTATATTACGGCTCTGCCACCAGGAGCATCGACGAAGTCTGACAGAGAGTGCAGGTTGGTTATTTTGTATTTCTTGGCTCCGCCACCAGGAGCCTCGACGACGTCAGGACAGAGAGTACAGGTTGGTTATTTTGTATTTCACGCCTCCGCCACCAAGAGCCTCGACAACGTCAGGCGGTGGTTTCTTGGTATATTTTTGTATTTACGGCTCCGCCACCAGGAGCATCGACGAAGTCAGGACAGAGAATGCAGGTTGGTTATTTTGTATTTCTTGGCTCCGCCACCAGGAGCCTCGACGACGTCAGGACAGAGAGTACAGGTTGGTTATTTTGTATATTACGGCTCTGCCACCAGAAGCATCGACGAAATCAGAGCAAGAGAGTGCAGGTTGGTTATTTGGTATATTACGGCTCCGCCACCAGGAGCATCGACGTCAGGCAGAGAATGCAGGTTGGTTATTTTGTATTTCATGGTTCCGCCACCAGGAGCATCGACGTCAGGCAGAGAATGCAGGTTGGTTATTTCGTATTTCATGGTTCCGCCACCAAGAGCCTCGACAACGTCAGGTCGGTTGGTTTTCCTTGGTACATGGTTGTTTTGTATTTCACGGCTCCGCCACCAGAAGCCTTGACGACGTCAGGCAAAGAGTGCAGGTTGGTTATTTTGTATTTCACGCCTCCGTCACCAAGAGCCTCGACGACGTCAGAACAGAGAATGGAGGTTGGCTATTTTTGTGTCTCAACGCCTCCGCCACCAAGAGCCTCGACGACGTCAGGTAAAGAGTGCAGGTCGGTTCGTTTTCCTTGGCACATGGTTGCTTTGCATTTCACGGTTGTCTTTTTTTTTCTTTCTCCCTTTTTTTGTTGTTGTTGTTGCTTTCTGTTCTCCCCTGATTCATCGCCCTGATATAACCGTACTGGGTGACTGGCCTTTTTTTTCTTTCTTTTTAAAATCCAAGTTACTCACTTATTTCTCCCCAAATACTCTAAAATGGAATTATATAAGATTTTTCCTATTAGAGAGGGAGAGAGAGAGAGAGAGAGGGAGAGACAGAGACAGAGTGTAGTGTGTGTGTGTGTGTGTGTGTGTGTGTGTGTGTGTGTGTGTGTGTGTGTGTGTGTTGTGTACCTGCGCGTGTGCGTGCATGTGCGCGTGTGTACGTGTGTATACGCGCACGCATTTCCATTCCCGACAGCAGCACTAATAAAACACCACCAACAAACCAACAAACCAAGGCACATAGTTCAGGAGCTGTGTGAGAGTCGAGGTGGCCGTCCTGGGCTGTCCGTCCAAACGAGCCTTCTGGTTTCCGTGGACGTAAAGCTATACTGAACCATGCTTCGGCATTGGTCTCGGCTTGTCCCTAATATGTCAACTGACATCTGAGGACATTAAGCAACACTACCTACCTACATTCCACACACTGTACCTGTCCCCGCCATACCTAACTCCCTACAACCCAACCCAGCTCCTCTCCACTTCTCTTCTTCCTCCCCAGGTGATGGAGGACAACAGCCTCCTGCTGCAGATCGACCTGTCCAGCCTGGAGCGGCAGCTCAAGTCCAAGACGTCCAAGTCGGAGCGCGACGTCAACAAGCTGACGGAGGACGTGGGCGATCTCAAGCAGAAGACCCGGGGGCTGCAGAAGAGCCTCAACTCGGCGCTGGCCGAGCAGGAGCGCCTGGCTCAGGCGGCCAACGCCACCTCCTCCAGGGTGCAGCAGCTGCAGATGGAGGTCAAGCTCAACGTGCTGGACGACTGGCTCCCGTACAACTTCGAGTACATGAAGACTCGCACCGACTGCTTCGGCGAGCAGTACGTGCGCAAGTCCGGCTTCAAGACCGGGAGGCTGGTGGGCGTGGTGCTGTGCTCCCGCAACCGCTACAAGATCTTCCTGGGCCAGAGCCTGACGGACACCTTCAAGAACATCGGCGACGACTCCGGCATGGGCGAGGACCACTGCCAGTTCGTCAACGCCAGGAGCATGTCCAAGGTCAAGGTCAGCTCCTTCCGGACCTCCACGGAGACGGAGCCCGGTGAGTGGTTGCTGTCCTGCCCTTCTTCTTCTTTTCTTTTTTTTCTTTCCTTTTTTTTTCTTCCGTTTTTCTTCTTCTCCTTCTTCTTCTTCTGCGGGCACGTCCTGTGTTCGGCCCTGTTAATCGTTTCCTGGTTTCAATGTTGCTGTACGTCCACAGAGACCGTACGGACTATTAGGGACGGGGAGCCCAGGACGTCCACCTTCTCTTTCACACAGCTCCTGAGCTCTGTTGTTCTGTCTTCAATGTTGCTGTACTTCCACATAGATCGTACGGACTGTCAGGGGCGGGGAGCCCAGGTCGTCCACCTTCTCTTTCACACAGCTCCTGAGCTCTGTTGTTCTGTCTTCAATGTTGCTGTACGTCCGCAGAGACCGTATGGACTGTTATGGGCGGGGAGCCCAAGACGTCCATCTCGACTTTCACACACCTCTGTTGTTTTGTCTTCAATGTTGCTGTACGTCCACAGAGACCCTACGGACTATTATGGGAGCCCAGGACGTCAATCTCGACTTTCACACATCTCCTGACCTCTGTTGTTTTGTCTTCAATGTTGCTGTACGTCCGCAGCGACCGTACGGACTGTTATGGACGTCCACTTTCCAGGCACTGTGGCCAACATGCCACCGAATGAATGGCCGTTGTGCTGTCCTTATGGGACAAATGTTTTATGTCTAGAAGACGGTAACTAAACTTACTGGACTGTGTTTTACGTATAGAAGACGGTAACAAATTTTACTTTACGTATAGAAGACGGTAAGAAATCTTTGCTGGGCTGCGTCTGATCCTTACGAAGGTCAAGAGTTGTGTCGTCCCTGTTTTGTCCCGTTGCCAGGCTATATATTGACCTAAAAGGGATGTATAATGATTTAAATCGTCCTCAGTGGGGTGTATGTTGACTTAAATCGTCCTCAAAGGGAGGTATGACGATTCGTAACGTCCTCAAAGGGAGGTATGACGATTTGTAACGTCCTCCAAGGGAGGTATGACAATTCGTAACGTCCTCAAAGGGAGGTCTGATTATTCATTACGTCCTCAAAGCGGGGTATGACGATTCATAAAGTACTCAAAGAGAGGTATGACGATTTATAACGTCCTCAATGTGAGGTATGACAATTCATAACGTACTCAAAGAGAGGTATGACGATTTATAACGTCCTCAAAGGGAGGTATGGCGATTCATAACGTCCTCAAAGGGAGGTATGACGATTCATAACGTCCTCAAAGGGAGGTATGACGATTCATAACGTCCTCAAAGAGAGGTATGACGATTCATAACGTCCCAAAGGGAGGTATGGCGATTCATAACGTCCTCAAAGGGAGGTATGACGATTCATAACGTCCTCAAAGGGAGGTGTGACGATTCATAACGTCCTCAAAGGGAGGGTATGACGATTCATAACGTCCTCAAAGGGAGGGTATGACGATTCAAACGTCCTCAAAGGGAGGTATGACGATTCATAACGTCCTCAAAGGGAGGTATGACGATTCATAACGTCCTCAAAGGGAGGGTATGACGATTCATAACGTCCTCAAAGGGAGGGTATGACGATTCATAACGTCCTCAAAGGGAGGGTATGACGATTCGAAACGTCCTCAAAGGGAGGTATGACGATTCATAACGTCCTCAAAGGGAGGGTATGACGATTCATAACGTCCTCAAAGGGAGGTATGACGATTCATAACGTCCCCAAAGGGAGGGTATGACGATTCATAACGTCCTCAAAGGGAGGTATGACGATTCATAACGTCCTCAAAGGGAGGGTATGACGATTCAACGTCCTCAAAGGAGGTTGACTTCATAACGTCCTCAAAGGGAGGGTATGACGATTCGAAACGGCCTCAAAGGGAGGGTATGACGATTCATAACGTCCTCAAAGGGAGGGTATGACGATTCGAAACGTCCTCAAAGGGAGGGTATGACGATTCATAACGTCCTCAAAGAGAGGTATGACGATTCATAACGTCCTCAAAGGAGGTATGACGATTCATACGTCCCAAAGGGAGGGTATGACGATTCGAAACGTCCTCAAAGGGAGGGTATGACGATTCATAACGTCCTCAAAGGGAGGGTATGACGATTCATAACGTCCTCAAAGGGAGGGTATGACGATTCGAAACGTCCTCAAAGGGCTGCCGTGACTGATATCGCCTGTCTTCCGTCTCTCGCCAGGCTACGTGCGCACCCACTGGGGCCAGGAGCCCAGGCCCGAGCTCCTCAACATCATCCGCCCGTCCCCGGCCTGGTACGAGTGTGGGGTGTCCATACCCTGAGCGCCGGCACCGTGACCCCGCAGCCGCCGCCGGGACGGGCGCCTCAGCTGCCGCCACGCGCAAGGTCGCGCGTCCTCCCTGCTGCGCCGGAATTGGGACACTGACTGGGACACTGACTGGGACAGGGGCTGGGGCCGGGACGGCGGGATCCGCGCAGCCTTCGCCGCAACGCCTTTTTTTTTTTTTAAATAAATCTCTCGCTTTTCATCAGACTGTGATACGACGGCACCCCCTTGAGTGCCGTTTGAGGACAGAGAGAGTGACGTGGTGCCGCAGCAGGAACTTCAACTTGCCCTGCTGGAGCTGTGGCCGGGGAAGCGGTCTGCATGACCACCGTCTCTAGCGAGGCCAGATGACCTGTACTGCGCCGAACTGACCCCCCCCCCCCCAACCCCCCAAGAAGAAAAAGAGAGGGGGGAAAGTGGAACAGTTAAATTGTCACACGTCAGCGTAGGGGGTGAGGGAAGGGAGGACAAGAGTTCTTCTCGAAGCTCCGTCCGTCTCGTCGGCTGCGACTGCCTTGTCGTGAAGTACTGTACTTTACTGCACTGTACTTCACTGTACTGTACTTCGCTGTACTGTACTTTACTGTACTGTACTTCACTGTACTGTACTTCACTGTACTGTTCTTCACTATACTGTACTGTACTTCACTGTACTGTACTTCATTGTACTGTACTTCACTGTACTGTACTGTACTGTACTTCACTGTTTTGGACTGGACTGTGTCGGACGCGGCGACTCGCCAAGTTCTGTGACTCTCGTGGCTGCAATAGTTCTTCTCAAGTTAGTGCGAGTCGGCTGCCGCGGGCCCTGTGTGTGTATAATCTATCGTACGTCCGTCAGTGGTTTGCTGTGTCAGTCGATTCATTCAAGCTCTTGTGGCCGCTGCCTCCGTCTCTCTCTCTAGTCAAGTGTGCGTACGTGTTGCACCGACGTGCCAGAAAGGGCAACGACCTAAAGGAAGCCGTTGACTCCTGTGGAGTTTCCTTGGAGCGGTCGCAAGTGCCGATCAAGTGGCCGGGCCGGCCCACTTCATGCCTGCTGCCTGCCCACTTCGCTGCAGTACGTGCAGCAAACCGAAACAGAACTCAAGTACAAAACCCAGAACACCGCACTCAGAACCACACAGCTGAGTGAGTTCAACAGGGGGTGGGGTGGGGTGGGGGGACTGTTTGACTACCGTACTGCGTACATCACGTCGACTTGGTCAAGTTACCTTCACGCGTTTTACGCCTTTGAAACTCAAAATGAATCACGTTTCAGTTCGAAAATGGCACCGAAACTCTCGTGAAAATACACGTGACGCTTCACAAATATATATATATATATATATATATATATATATATATATATATATATATATATATAAATTTTGAACACCTTTCTTCGTTGTTTCCGGTCATTTCAACACTTCCAATTGTCGCATTTTGCTTTACGAACACGATGTTTCCTACCCCGATGTCCACGATACCAGACTTCGTCTATTGTCAAATCTAGCAGCAAGAATGCAAAAGGCAAATTCAACTTCCTCCTGGTTTCTCCGCATTTCCAAATGTGCCTAACTGACCACCACCACCAGGACATCACCACAGGTTGAGGAGGAGGGGGGGGGGGGGGGGGGGGGGGCTTAAATCCCATCCACATAATTATAACAACTTGCTTTGTCGGGATTGTTTTAGTTTACGGGAGGTGCAGATTTCGCAGCATCGACTTGTGACGTTTAGATGAAAACCCCGTGCGCTACGTCTCGCTTCATCTTTCGTGCAACAAGCATCTCTATGACGACTTGACGACGGCAACGGTTTCTGCTGCTGACGAACCGGCAAAACAGGGTGCGTCAGTGCCTGACACCTTCCGGAAGCCCAGAAAAACGGCAGGGGAAAATCTCACGTGAAATCCAGAAACCGCAACAAAGGGGTTATATATATATATATACATGTATGTAGTCAGTCTCTCGCCTTTTGCAGACACCTCTGATTCCCACGGCAGGAATCTATTCGTGGACGTCAGTCCTCAGTGTTGTGGTTCGACACTACCGGACGCGACAAGGAAATAGTTCGAGTCGACAAGCGAATTCTACGTTTCCTTTAGCCTCGTTATAGTACAGGTCCCTGCCTCTATCTGAGTCACGACTGAGCGCCTGTGAAGTTGTTCGTTGGTGCTTTTTGAGCCCAGTCAACCACACCGAGTTATATCAGGGCTAGGGGTGCTTTGAGCCCAGTCAACCACACACAGTTATATCAGGGCTAGGAGTGCTTTGAGCCCAGTCAACCACACACAGTTATACCAGGACTAGGAGTGCTTTGAGCCCAGTCAACCACATAGAGTTAGTTATATCAGGGCTAGGAGTGCTTTGAGCCCAGTCAACCACACAGAGTTATATCGGGGCTAGGAGTGCTTTGAGCCCAGTCAACCACACAGAGTTATATCAGGGCTAGGAGTGCTTTGAGCCCAGTCAACCACACAGAGTTATGTCAGGGCTAGGAGTGCCTGTGACGTCAGTCAGCAACTCAGTCTAGTTTGAGTTTAAGCGTCTGTATGTTATCGTTTTATGTAAAACAACAACGTTAAGAAGATCTCTTTTCAAATCGTGCATGTTATTGTCTAGTTTGAGTTCAGACGGTTTTACGTTATCGTTTTATTCTAATAATAACGTTAAGAAACAAAATTAAACCGCGCATGTTATAGGCTAGTTTGAAGATTATATGTTTTTATGTTATCGTTACGAAGAAAGAGAAAAAATTAAACCACGCATGTTATAGTCTAGTTTGAGTTCGGTCGTTTTGGTCGTTTTATGGTAAACAATAACGTTAGGAAAAAATTTAACCACTCATGTTATAGTCTACTTTGAGTTTAGGCGTTTTTAACGTTATCGTATTTATATGTTAAGCAATAACGTTAAGAAGGAGGAAAAAAATAGTTAAAAAACCGCGCATGTTTTTTTAGTCTAGTTTGAGTTTATGCGTATTTATGCCATCGTTTGGCATAAAAACCATCATTTTTGTGCTAAATAATAATGTTAAGAAGAAGACTTTTTTTTAAACGCGCATTTTACAGTCTTTAAAATTAATTAGTTTATTTTACCCCCTCCCAAAAAACATTTAGTCACGCCGCGAACACAACCACACACACACACACACAAACTCACCCCCCCCACACACACACACACACACACACAGTGAACCAGGTGGACGCTGACCATAAATGCCTGTACTTCCATCCAGTGCCTTAATCAGTTTTTAACTGAGGTATGTTCCATGCCAAGTCTTGCGTCCTTATATATATATAAAGTCTGCTGGAATAAATAAATAAATAAAAAACACACACACGCTGGAACTCGCTTCTAACCTGACTTCTGTATGTAATGAGTATTTCCTGATCTGGGCCTTTTGCACCCGCCAGCTCATTCTGTCGAAACACTAGACTCCAAATGACCGGAAGTCAAGTCTACCTACAGTCTTTGAAACAAAGCCGGACCGTAGTATATTTATGTAGTCCGTGCTGGAAGCGTGGAGTGACCACTGAACCGGCCGTATAAACAACACATTGCTGGCTCAGTGATGGGATGTGAAGTCACTGTGTGTACATATGTATATATATACGTTTTGTAGGAATCAGTCAGGCCGACCGGGCAGGCCTTGACAAAGTCCTCAAGGGCGAAAATTTGGAGTAAAACGTTTCCAATTCAAAACATGCTTGGACTTTGTTATACTCTCTCTCTGTGTCTCTGTCTCTCTCTGTCTCTCTCTCTCTCTCTCAGTATATTCAGCTTGTTGGTGGTGTTGTCTGTGTTGTTGATGTTCCATGTCAGCGAGTGCCTTGTGCTGTGGGTCAGTGTGGGACTTGTACTTCATCAGGAATGCAATGACTGATAACGAACATGAGCCATCCAACGACGATGTTCATGTAAAATGGCATACGTACAATGTCTGTCTGTCTGTCTGTCTGTCTGTCTGTCTGTCTGTCTGTCTGTCTGTCTGTCTGTCTGTCTGTCTCTCTCTCTCTCTCTCTCTCTCTCTCTCTCTCTCTCTCTCTCTTCTCTCTCTCTCTCTCTCTCGGCTACTCATATTCTTGGCAAAGATAATAAAGATGTAAAGACTAAAACTCTCTCTCTCTCCTCTCTCCCTCTCCCCCCCCCCCCCCCCCCCTGCTATAATATTCAATTTTGTGTTTAACAAAATAACCAGTAAACCATACTAACAAGTGTTAAAAGAAAATGTGGCCAACATTGTGTTATCACTTTTCGTTTTATTACCAGTTATCACTATTAAAATCTTCGATATTAGTATTTGCTATTATCTTTCCTGAAAGCTGCTAGAGCGCGCTGTATTCTATTAAAAGTGTATTACGGAGCTTGGGCAACAGACATTGCTCGCGTACATATTCCGTACACATGTTCTTACGTTATATATATATATTAACACTGTTCATTTGTGTAAATACTATTCCATGTCATTGAACAAGAAACAACCGTGGCTTAATTAGCACAGGATAGAGACACACTGTTTGTGCATGAGAAACCACAGCGAGGAAAGACACCGAAATAAACAGACTGGTGACACGTGCAAGCGTCTTTTGTTTCCATTGAATTCGGCGTGACCACCATTCGTTTGTTTGTACGTATAGTTTCCGTCCTGTGCCTGTGCTGTATAAGCTATGATGTATGGCTGGGGAGGTAAACATGGTGGTGGTGGTGGCGGGGGGGCGGGGGGGGGGGGGGGGAGGGGGCGGGTGCAGTTTGCTAGTCGTGTGCTAGCGCGTGCAACCCTGACCCTGTACCCTTAAGCTCCAACTCCCAGTTCCCTGTACCACGAAGCTCAAACTCCAACTTCCCTGTACCCTGAAGCTCCAACTCCCTGTTCCCTGTACCCCGAAGCTCCAACTCCAAGTTCCCTCTGCCACGAAGCTCGAACTCCCTGTTCCCTGCACCCCGAAGCTCAAACTCCCAGTTCTCTGTGCCCTGAAGCTCAAACTCCCAGTTCCGTCCTGTACCCCGAAGCTCAAACTCCCTTTTCCCTGTACCCCGAAGCTCAAACTCCCTGTTCCCTGTACCCCGAAGCTCAAACTCCCAGTTCCCAGTACCCCGAAGCTCAAACTCCAAGTTCCCTATACCCCGAAGCTCAAACTCCAAGTTCCCTCTACCACGAAGCTCAAATTCCCTGTTCCCTCTACCACGAAGCTCAAATTCCCTGTTCCCTGCACCCCGAAGCTCAAACTCCCAGCTCCCTGTACCACGAAGCTCAAACTCCCAGCTCCCTGTACCCCGAAGCTCAAACTCCCAGTTCCGCCCTGTACCCCGAAGCTCAAACTCCCAGTTCCCTGTACCCCGAAGCTCAAACTCCCAGCTCCCTGTACCCCGAAGCTCAAACTCCAAGTTCCGCCCTGTACCCCGAAGCTCAAACTCCCTGTTCCCTGTACCCCGAAGCTCAAACTCCCTGTTCCCTGTACCACGAAACTCAAACTCCCAGCTCCCTGTACCCCGAAGCTCAAACTCCCAGTTCCCTGTACCCCGAAGCTCAAACTCCCTGTTCCCTGTACCCCGAAGCCTGCAAGTCACAAGGGCTGGACGTTCTAAGCATTGTTGCCAACGCTGATGTTCAGCACTAACGTCAAAACGTGACTGTAAACGAAGATACGCGTCAAAGTGGCTTCGACGCTTATTTCGAATTCTTGACGCATATTGTTCCTAGCTGCCAGACAACCAACCAAATAATACAACAGTGATTTATGATACAGCAGTGAGTCAATCAGTGTGTGGCTATACAGAATGTGGCTTTCTCCGAAGCCGCTAAAAACCCGGCTGAGTCTTTTTGTTAAAGCTGTTTGGGAGTGTGTGTGTGTGCGTGTGTGTGTGTGTGTGTGTGTGTGTGTGTAGTGTTGTGTTGCGTGTGTGTGCGTGTGCGTGTGTGATGGATGTATGCGTGTTGTGATGATTCAGTGTGTGTGTGTGTGTGTGTGTGTGTGTGTGTGTGTGTGTGTGTGTGTGGTGTTGTGTTGTCGTCGTCTATTGTCTGTCGCTGTCTGTCGTCGCTGTCTGTCTGTCGTCGTCTCCTCTCTCTCTCTCTCTCTCTCTCTCTCTCTCTCTCTCTCTCTCTCTGTGTGCGCGCGTGCGTGAGAGAGAAAGACAGGAGAAGGAGAAGGAGGGCCGGACTGATGAAAGATAAACAGAAAGAGGAGAGCGGGATGGAGAGGCAGGAAAAGAAATAGGGAAATACGGGGAGAGAGAGAGAGAGAGAGAGGGAGAGGGAGAGGGAGAGAGACAGACAGACAGACAGACAGACAGACAGAGAGAAAGGGAGGGTAGGGACAGAGACAGACACAGAGACACAGAGAAAGGGAGGGCAGGGACGGAGAGAGAGAGAGAGACAGAGAGAGACAGAGAGAGAGACACAGAGAGACACAGAGAGACAGAGACAGACAGACAGAGAGAAAGGGAGGGTAGGGACGGAGACAGACACAGAGACACAGAGAAAGGGAGGGCAGGGACGGAGAGAGAGAGAGAGAGACAGAGACAGAGACAGAGAGACACAGAGAGAGACACAGAGAGAGACAGAGACAGAGACAGACACTGAGACAGACAGAGAAGACGCTGCAATAACCTCCGAATGGCTACGTACAGGAGCGAGACAAAAGGAAAAGCCTGTACCGTCAATCAGACCGTGAGACTAGGGGTAGCCTATACTGGCAATCAGACAGACCAGGGATAAGCCTGTAACCGGCAATCAGACAGACCAGGGATAAGCCTGTAACCGGCAATCAGACAGACCAGGGATAAGCCTGTAACCGGCAATCAGACAGACCAGGGATAAGCCTGTAACCGGCAATCAGACAGACCAGGCAATCAGACAGACCAGGGATAAGCCTGTAACCGGCAATCAGACAGACCAGGGATAAGCCTGTACCGGCAATCAGACAGACCAGGGATAAGCCTGTAACCGGCAATCAGACAGACCAGGCAATCAGACAGACCAGGGATAAGCCTGTAACCGGCAATCAGACAGACCAGGCAATCAGACAGACCAGGGGTAAGCCTATACCGGCAATCAATCAGACAGACCAGGGGTAAGCCTATACCGGCAATCAATCAGACTATGGGTAAGCCTATAGCGGCAATCAATCAGACAGACTTAGGGGTAGCTTACACCGGCAATCAATCAGACAGACCAGGGGTAAGCCTATACCGGCAAACAATCAGACAGACCAGGGGCAGCTTACACCGGCACTCAATCAGACAGACAAGGGGCAGCTTACACCGGCAATCAATCAGACAGACAAGGGGCAGCTTACACCGGCAATCAATCAGACAGACCAGGGGTAGCTTACACCGGCAATCAATCAGACTAGGGGTAGCTTACACCGGCAATCAATCAGACAGACCAGGGGTAGCTTACACCGGCAATCAATCAGACAGACTAGGGGTAGCTTACACCGGCAATCAATCAGACAGACCAGGGGTAGCTTACACCGGCAATCAATCAGACAGGACTACTGATGTACACGGCCTTTCCCCGAATCGATGCGGCAGAAGGCGGACGGACGGACGGACGGACAAAGTGCTGGGACTGAAGCGTGCTTGCCAGGCCGGCAGGCGAAACACAACCCCGGCCTTGAGGGGAGGGAAAAGAAAAGTTCTGGCAAGTGAATGTTTGAACTGCAACCGCCGTGTTTTAGCGGAGAAGGCCGGGCCCTAAACATTTCCACCCAAACGCAAACCACTCAACGCAGGTAGCGGCGCGAGTCGAGGCCGCGCGCCGTAGACCCGCTACACCCGTCTCGCACCTGCACACACACACAGGTGCAACCACCGCACGGGATCCCCCAAATTCCAAGCACCGGTTTACGACATCCTTCCTTCAACCACTGCCGTATTTAGTTACGCCATAGGTCCCGAAAACTGTCAGCTAACGAGCAGTTTTTTTGTTGGTAGTAAGTTTGTTACAAACACTCAAATAAAGAAGGCGTGTCATTTATAGCCGCCAACAAAGTTTACACCAGCACAAATAAAACCACAATCTGTTAAATCGAGACGGAACTCTTTCTTTTTTTTCTCTTTTTTTTTTAACCCGGGGTGGATGCGTCATGTTTACGTGCGTGCTTTGGTGCTAGGCTGCTTCTGCAGTCATATTAGTACCGGAACCTTTCGGAGGGCTGACTGGCCGCGTCGCTGGACAGCTGCGCGGAGGTAAAGAGTGCCTCTTCAGTGGCGTAACTAAATCTGGCAGAGTTTGGAGGAAGGTGCCGGAAAGCGATGCTCGGAGTGTGGGGATCCCCCTTGCTGGCGTGATTCCGGCGGACCGTTCGCGGCGTACAGCTTTCATCGGTATTGCTGTCCTCCCTCGGGCACTTCCCCCACACTAGTCGTGGCAAATTCGGGTGTACACCTCGCGGAGAGGTAGGGGGTGCGTGTATGTGTATGTGTGTGTGGTGCGTGTGTGTGTGTGTGTGTGGGGGGGGGGGGGGGGGGAGGGGAGGCAGGGTTGGATTGGCCATTGCCGAGAGCAGATCTGTTCTCTGTTAGAAATCAGATAAACGCCAAGTCTCCCGGGCGTTTGCTGCTTTGTATAGTCAGAGTGCGTGTGTGTGCGTGTGCCTCTGTGTGTGTGTGTGTGTGTGTGTGTGTGTGTGTGTGTGTGTGTGTGTGTGTGTGTGTGTGCGCGCGCTTAGAATAGTCTCTAGGGACAAGATCAGTTGCGCTTTAAAAATACTGTTTTTATTATTATTATTATTATTATTATTATTATTATCTGAGAATAGCTGAGACGTTCTCGCCATCAATCCTGTTATTCTGACAGCAAAAAAATAATAATAAATTAAAAAATGTGTGTGTGTGTGTGTGTGTGTCAGTGTGTGTGTGTGTGTGTGTGTGTGTGTGTGTGTGTGTGTGTGTGTGTGTGTGTGTGTGTGTGTGTGTAAATATAAGATATGGTCAATATTTGGATCTATCGCTTCAATTTACCTGAAAGAGAACCGGCTAAGTTTGGGAAGTTTGTAATAATCAATATAAACTGTGTCAAGTAATTTTGTCTTTTGACGCTAGTAAGCTGCCATACAGTGTGGCGTTTCATCTGTGTACGCTGGAGGTATGGTGGGAGAGGGGGGGGGAGGGAGGTGGGACCTGCAGCCATATCCTCGAATTTCCGACTTCACAGACTGCCGTCACGGCTCTCTGGCACTGATGCGTTTTCAGTGTCGTCTGCTGCCGCTGTGGCCAAACTGAGTTGGTTTTCTCCCTTTCTTTGCTTAATTCTCACCCCGGCTCCCTCCCGTCAGCGGGTGTTTTTGTTTGGGTCTGGACCGTCTGGTTGGTTGGTTTGCAGTTGTTGTTGTTTTGTCGCACTTTTTCTTTCTTTTTCTCGTTTGTTTCTGTTGTTGGGTTTGGTCTGCTCTGCGCTTTTCGTTTGTGGCTGGTCTCTTTCAGTGCTTTGCCGGGGTCTTTGTTGCTTCCTGTCTTTTTTTTCCGATTTGGGTTTTTGTGTGTTTTGCTTTCTGTTTTGTCTTCGTGTGTGTAGTATTTCAGTGTGAGGTAGCCCCCTTTTCGTTTAGTTTTATGTTCGAAACGAAACCAATGTATCACTGCGAAGTGTGTGTGTGTGTGTGTGTGTGTGTGTGTGTGTGTGTGTGTGTGTGTGTCAGTGTGTGTGTGTGTGTGGTTGTGTGTGTGTGTGTGTGTGTGTGTGTGTGTGTGTGTGTAGTGTGTGTGTATGTGTGTGTGTGTCAGTGGTGTATGTGTGTGTAGTGTGTGTGTGTGTAGTGTGTGTGTGTGTGTGTGTGTGTGTGTGTGTGTGTGTGTGTGTGTGTGTGTGTGTGTGTGTGTGTGTGTGTGTGTGTGTGTGTGTGTGTGTGTTGTGTGTGTGGTGTGTGTGTGTGTGTGTCCGGTGTGTGTGATGTGTGTCGTGTGTGTGTGTAGTGGTTGGGGGAGGGGAGGGGGCGGAGGGAGGGAGGGAGAGCTGGGGCCAAGGGGTGAAGGGGGCGGAGAAAGCGAACACTGAAGACGGAACACCACCCCTGACCTTCAACTGAAATCCGACACCTTAGATCCGACACTCATGCTCAGTACTTCACATTCACAGGTGCAGGACTGAAGTGGAACTGTAAGCTTCCTTCTCCCCAACCCCTGCCCAGTGAACACTGAAGCACATTCTTGCGTGATTCGAACTCTGTGAGAGAAAGAGGCGGAGGAACACCAACAATGACCTTCCCGCAGCAGAAACCGGCACCTTAAATCTGGCGACAATTCACACTTAACCCCTTCACTGCCCCAGCCTGTAAAATATCCAGGCTGAAAGATGCACGGACGCGCCTGCAAACGGTATATATTTTCAGTCCTACGACACACTACTTTCAATGCTATACGTTTTGGTGAAAATCGTTTCACGGACGCGCCTGCAAATAGTATATATTTTCAGTCCTATAACACATCTACTTTCAATGCTGTAAGTTTTGATGAAAATCGTTTCACATGCCAGTGCAAAAAAGAAAACAAAATGTCTTACGGGTTTCAAATTTCGCACTGTTACTGGTCGCTTTCAAGGACATCATGGCAGTGAAGGGGTTAAAGAGGGAGGCGAGGAGGAGGGGGAGCGATGGTGGGGGTTTGGGGGAGGGGGGGGGCAGAAGTCTGCGAGAGAAAGGGGGCCGTGGTGAAACACCAACAAATGATCTACCAGCGAAAACTGGCACCTTAAATCTGGCAACAATTTACATTTAAAGAAGGAGATGGAGAGGTATTCCCGGGAAAACTGAGATACAACTGAGGGAGAAAGAACAGGGGGAGGGGGCGGGGGAGGAGGAGGAAGGGGGAGCAAGAGAGAGAGAAGTCTGTGACAGAAGGATGGTGGAACACCAACAATGACCTTCCGGCGAAAACCGGCTGCTTAGATCTGGCAACAATTCGCACTTAAAGACGGGGATGGGTGGGAGGCAGGGGCGGAACACCAAGAATGACCTACCAGCGAAAACCGACACCTTAGATCTGGCAACAATTCACATTTAAAGACGGGGATGGGGCGGGGGAGGGGGAAGAGGTATTCATATGATGAAGGATCGGAAGGAGTGGGGGGGGGGGGGGGGGAGGGTGGGGGGGGGGGAGGAGGGGGGCCAAGGAGAGAAGTCTGTGAGAGAAGGGATGAGGCCGGAACACCAACAACGACCTACCAGCGAAAACCGACACCTTCGGATCTGGCAGTTCGCCGTCTCCCGCTGACAGGACCAGGCAAACAAACAGGGGAAGAGAATTACACCACCACCCTCTTTGCCCCCCCCCCCCCCCCTCCCCCACTTGCCCGATTACGGCCCATTGGGTGTCTTTGATCGCCACCAGGGAGCGCCCCAGGCACACGCTGCAAGAACTTGTTTGTTCGGGGCCAGGGCCAAATTGCCGCAGGCAGCATCCAAACCTCGGTGGCGCAACAGCGGAGCAGAAAGACGGAACGAGACACTGGGAAACACGGCCGGCGAGAGACCGAAAGGGACAAGAGGAAGAGGGAAGGGAAGAGACCAGAAACAACGAAGAAGAAACAGACGGAAAGAGACCAGAAACAACGATGGAGAAGAAAAAACAGACGGAAAGAGACCAGAAACGACGATGGAGAAGAAGAAACAGACGGAGAACAGCAAGGATGGAGAAAGAACGAAACAAAAGGAACACGGACAGAAACACAGAAAGCAGACGGAAGAGACCAGAAACAACGATGGAGAAGAAGAAACAGACGGAAAGAGACCAGAAACGACGAAGAAGAAACAGACGGAAAGAGACCAGAAACAACGAAGAAGAAACAGACGGAAAGAGACCAGAAACAACGAAGAAGAAACAGACGAAGAGACCAGAAACAACGATGGAGAGAAGAAACAAACGAAGAGACCAGAAACAACGATGGAGACGAAGAAACAAACGGAAGAGACCAGAAACAACGATGGAGAAGAAGAAACAAACGAAGAGACCAGAAACAAGATGGAGAAGAAGAAACAGACGAAGAGACCAGAAACAACGATGGAGAAGAAGAAACAAACGGAAGAGACCAGAAACAACGATGGAGAAGAAGAAACAGACGAAGAGACCAGAAACACGATCGGAGGAAGAAGAAAGCAGACGGAAAGAGACCAGAAACAACGATGGAAGAAGAAACAGACGGAAAGAGACCAGAAACAACGATGGGAAGAAGAAACAGACGGAAGCCAGCAACGATGGAGAAGAAGAAACAGACGGAAGAGACCAGAAACAACGAGGAGAAGAAGAAACAGACAAAAACCCGAAACAGATGGAGAAGAAGAAACAGCCCGGAGACCAGAAACAACGAGGAACAAAACAGGAAAGAGACCAGAAACAACGATGGAGAAGAAGAAACAGACGGAAAGAGACCAGAAACAACGATGGAGACGAAGAAACAGACAAAGAGACCAGAAACAACGATGGAGAAGAAGAAACGGACGAAGAGACCAGAAACAACGAAGAAGAAACAGACAAAGAAACCAGAAACAACGATGGAGGAGAAGAAACAGACGGAAGAGACCAGAAACAACGATGGAGAAGAAGAAACAAACGGAGAAAAAACACGAGGAAACAACGATGGAGAAGAAGAAACAAACGGAAGAGACCAGAAACAAGGAAAAAAACCAAGAAACAACGATGGAGAAGAAGAAACAGACGAAGAGACCAGAAACAACGATGGAGAAGAAGAAACAGACGAAGAGACCAGAAACAACGATGGAGAAGAAGAAACAAACGGAAGAGACCAGAAACAAGGATGGAGAAGAAGAAACAAACCGAAGAGACCAGAAACAACGATGGAGAAGAAGAAACAAACGAAGAGACCAGAAACAACGATGGAGAAGAAGAAACAAACGGAAGAGACCAGAAACAACGATGGAGAAGAAGACAACAAGACGAAGAGACCAGAAACAACGATGGAGAAGAAGAAACAAACGGAAGAGACCAGAAACAACGATGGAGAAGAAGAAACAAAGACCGGAAGAGAAAACCAGAAACAAGCGATGGAGAAGAAGAAACAGAACGAAGAGACCAGAAACAACGATGGAGAAGAAGAAACAAACGGAAGAGACCAGAAACAACGATGGAGAAGAAGAAACAAACGGAAGAGACCAGAAACAAGGATGGAGAAGAAGAAACAAACGAAGAGACCAGAAACAACGATGGAGAAGAAGAAACAAACGGAAGAGACCAGAAACAACGATGGAGAAGAAGAAACAGACGAAGAGACCAGAAACAACGATGGAGAAGAAGAAACGGACGAAGAGACCAGAAACAACGAAGAAGAAACAGACAAAGAAACCAGAAACAACGATGGAGGCTTCTCAGAACAAATATATCAGTTTCCATTTCTTTCTCCTTTTAAGAACGCTGGGCAGCGCCGGCACTGCGTTCATAAGCTTACATCACCGTTTACCTTGGCCGATTCCTCAAATCTGTGCAATCTGACGGAAGCGGGTTTGCGGCTGCGCGAAGACAGGAAGAACGAACTTTTTTTTTTCTTTTTTTTTTTTTCCTTTTCTTTTTTACGAGGGTAATGGAATAAGTATTAGTTAATACATTTTTTGTTTTGTTTTGTTTGTTTGTTTTGTTACAGTCAGCCCTCGCCGGCAAACCAATCCAAAACTAAATATCAATACCGAAACACCATGTTAGCTATTGAGAGAGGGAGAGAGACAGAGAGACAGAGAGAGGGGAGAGAGAGAGAGAGAGAAAAGAAGAGAGGAGCAGAACAGACAGACGGACAGACAGACAGACAGGACAGACAGGCAGACGGACAGGCAGACAGACAGACAGACAGACAGAAGACAGAGTAAAATGCTGAGTATACATGTAAATATAGCATGTAAATTTGACACCTCAGTTTATAAACATTGAGAAAATAAACTCTTTGTACGCAACGATACAAGATTAGACGTCAGACACAATGATCGCGGCGCTAGACATAGTTCAAACTAGGTATCGACAAGTTACAGTGGTTCACGGAGCCCGGTCAGACCGTGGTCGCTGTAACCAGCCAGATGCACTGCCATCTACAGATTCTGGTACTAGAGTAGGCTAGCAAACACTCTCTTCCACACAGTTCAGGAGCTGTGTGAGAGTCGAGGTGGCCGTCCTGGGCTGTCCGTCCTAACGAGCCTTCTGATTTCCGTGGACGTAAAGCTATATTGAACCATGCTTCGGCATTGGTCTCAGCTTGTCCCTAATATGTCAACTGACATCTGAGGACATTAAGCAACACTACCTACCTACTCTCTTCCTTTCCCGGATCACACAGACAGACAGACAGACAGACAGACATCCAGGGGGCCTACCCACATAGACAGAGCAAAAACAGGCAGCCGATAATGACAGAGCAAACAGGCAGCCGATAATGACAGAGCGAGCAGGCAGGCAGGGTTCCACTCTGCGTCTGGCCGTGTTTAGTCTCAGAAAGGGACTCCTTCCTGCCACATGGCTCTATCAGCCCAATGCTGGCCCGGCGCTGCATGTACCTTAGCTCTTGGATCAACCCGGCCCTGTTTATAAACCGCCCTTCCCGCGTCTGCAGCCCCGAAAAACGCCTCGGCTTGCATTCCCAAACAATTCATGGAGAAGACGATTTGATTATTTTGGAATTTTTTTTTTCCTTTTTTTTATCCCCTTTTTTCTTTTTCTTTTCCGGGGTGGGGTAGGGTGGGGGGGGGGGGGGGGGGGGGGGGGAGATAGGGGTAGGGGGCCCACAGAGCGACCGCTCTTAAGCTCCGATTTGTTTTTCCAAAGGGAGAACTGGGACTGTAGGCAGGTGAGATGCAAGACCTTGGCGGCTATTTCCTGTAACTCGCACCGAAGAGACTATAAATATAACGCTTCGCGATCTCTGCTTGCATTCCCAAACAATTCGAGGAGAAGGAGATTAGATTATTATTTTTTTTCAGGGGTGATGGAACCACAGAACGACCTCTTAAGTATCGTGCGTGCGTGCGTGCGTGCGTGCGCGCGCGCGCGCGCGCGCGCGTGTGTGTGTGTGTGTGTGTGCGCGCGCGTGTGTGTGTGTGTGTGTGTGTGTGTGTGTGTGTGTGTGTGTGTGTGTGCGTGCGTGTGTGTGTGTGTGTATGTGTGAGTGTATGTGTGTGTGCATGTGTGTGTGCATGTGTGTGCGTGCATGTACATGTTCTTCTTCCATTACCAAGCAGAGGTTACGGATCTGACCATAGTCGTCATATATTTAGAGCACGGTTGGCTTATTTCAGTGTTTCCATAATTAATCGACCCAACTTCAACAGGGACAACAGGCTCTTGAACATATATATATATATATATATATATATATATATATATATATATATATATTATATATATATATGATGTCTCACGATATATATATAATATATATATATATATATATATATATATATATATATATATATCTATATATTGCTCTCACGAAATAGTGCTGAGTCGCAGCAGCCGATGGGCCCTAGACACAGAAATAGCCACTGGGGGTCGCGTCGGGCATAATTTTCATTTTCGTTTTCAGAATTACATTCTTAAGGCCTTAAATTATCACATAGTTATGGTATTTTGGTTCATGGGATCCTCAGTTATGCATGTGTGTACACAGTGAATACATCCAAGGGCTTTTTCAGTTCTAATTCAGTGTGTGCATGAATACCTGTGTGTAGGCATGCATCAGTGTGAATTTGAATTTTCGTAAACTTGTGTCTTGTGGCGTGATGCTCCACAGTTTTGCAAGACAACTGAGATTCGAAGAAGCATGTGATGAGGACACAAAGTGGGGTGACACGTACCTTGTCCAGATACCAGCCTGGGCCGAAGCCAGAGTTGTCATGTCCAATGCGTATTCTCTCCAGACGTCCGAGTTTGGGGCACTCCAGGATGAACTCGTCTGACCTGTGGACAAGGGCGAAAGGTCAGCAACATCAAAGAGCGGGTGTCTCCGTGCGGTGCTACACTAACCTCCCTTGGCACTGTATACTGTCATCTTTTGTTCCGTTTTTGTGTGTGTGTGCAGCATGCTTTCCATTAATAATAATAATAATTAAAATATCCGTAAAGCGCAAAATCTTGTCCACAGAGACTATTCTAAGCGCACGCGCATGCACACACACACGCACACACACACTGACACCCACACATATGGGCACCCACGCACACGAGCATTCCTGACTATACACAGCTTAAGAGACCTGAGATGGATGAAGACAGCAACGCGGAAGAGAAATATGGCAGGTCTACAGTAGTCAGCTGCATGTACACACACACACACACACACACACACACACACACACACACATGGGCACCCACGCACACGAGCATTCCTGACTATACACAGCTTCATAAGAGACTTGAAATGGATGAAGACAGCAACGCGGAAGAGAAAATATGGCAGGTCTACAGTAAGTCATGCGTGCATGTACACACACACACACACACACACACACACACACACACACACACACACACACACACACACACACACACACACATGGGCACCCACGCACACGAGCGTTCCTGACCACGCAAAGCTTAATTTACACAGCTTAGAGACTTGAGATGGATAAAGACAGCAACGCGAAACAGAAGATACAGCAGGTCTACAGTAAGTCCTGCGTGCATGAACACACACACACACACACACACACACACACACACACACACACACACACACACACACACACACACACACAAACGGGCACCCACACACACGAGCGTTCCTGACTACGCAGAGCTTAATTTACACAGCGCCTAGAGACTCGAGATGCCGGGATGAAGACAGCAGCGTGGAACAGCGGAAAACATGGCAGGTCTACAGTAGGTCTGTTTTACCAGCCAGTCAAAGCAGAGGATCATTTCAGGACTCCATCTCTGAAGATCTACATTTATGCAAATCAAGGCTGGCATGGTGTCCTTTCTCTGAACCGACTTGGAAACATAAAGTCTATTTGGATCGTGTGTGCACATTTAAATCAACACAGGCATTATCTTTACCTCCTTATCTTTCTTCATCTCTCTGCACTTATGAACCGTCTCGCTCTCTCCGATCTTCTAACGAAAAGCTGCTAAAAATTCCAGGCGAAATCTCAAATCATTTGGACAACGTTCTTTTAGTTTCATGGCACCATCTCTCTGGAATTCTCTGCCGGCCACTCTAAGAAATGTACCAACACTGTCTCAATTCAAATTGCAGCTAAAAACCTTCTTGTTTGCCCAGGCCTTCCTGTAGAATCTGAAGAAATCTGTGTCTGTGTGTGGCAGTTGAATGTAGATGGATGCATATGGATAGGGAGGGGGGGAGGGGGGGGGGGGGGGGGGGGGGGGGGAGAGAGCATGAGAGATCTAGGAAGAGAAGGAGGCACGGGTTGGGTGGGTAAAAGACAGATTCAAACTGGTGTTGTGTTGTTTGAGATCATGAAGTTATTATTTTGTTAATTGCTATATGAGTGGACGAGCGGAGACTGGTTTGCGCATGTCATTATGTGTGTGTGTGTGTGTGTGTGTGTGTGTGTATGTGTGTGTGTGTGTGTGTGTGTGTGTGTGTGTGTGTGTGTGTGTGTGTCTAATGTTCGATAGGCGATAATGGTAATTTAAGCTACAATAAGTTACGGTTCTGTTTGCTGAAATGCATGCTAATGTAGTTTTTGTGATAAGATGTTTGTACAGCGCAGTGAGTTTAACTCTGGTTAAAGAACAGCGCTTTATACGAATTATTTATTATTATTATTATCATCACTTAATCCTCCTCATGAGTCATTAGCAACACCTGATTCGGCCACAACCGCTGCTACCAGCATCCTTATCGTCCAATGATCGCGCTAGACATTTTTCAAACCTGTGTGGCATCTGTAAGGTAGCAAACACTGTTCACTAAAACCGGTCGCTGTCACTGTGACTGGTCAGATATATGCTGTCTGTACTATTATTATTAGAGCTCTGATAGAAAACATCCTGCTCCCCCCGCTGTCTATAACACACACTAACACACACACACACATGCACGCGCGCACACACACTGACACACACACATGAATGCACGCGGGCACACACGCATGCACGCGCGCACACACAAACACTAACACACACACACAGACACGCACACAACAACACACACACACACACACACACACACTCTACTCTCACGCGGCCCACACCACACCAGCACGCGCGCACACACAAACACACACACACACACACACACACAACACACACACACACACGCACACAACAACAACACACACACACACACTCACCTCACACTCACACAACCGCGCGCACGCGCACACACACACACACACACCACACAACCACACACACACACACACACACACACACACACACACACCACACACCACACACACACACACACACACACACACACACACACACACACACACACACACACACACATACACCGCACACACACACACACACACACACACACACACACACACACACACACACACACACACACACACACACACACACACACACACACATACTCACTTTCCCCTCTCAAAGTTGTTTTTGCGGGAGCTGAGTTTCTTCTCCCCGGAGTCGCCAAACTCGCCAAACAATGTGATGTAGACGTTGGCGTCGGTACCAGCACCTCTCTTGTTGCCCGTGAACACAGTCACTTTGTACTTGGAGGCTGTTGCAATTCACAGTCAAACACACACTCTGTCAACACTTTGAACACCACCGAACTGTTGCAATTCACAGTCAAACACACACTCTGTCAACACTTTGAACACCACCGAACTGTTGCAATTCACAGTCAAACACACACATCTGTCAACACTTTGAACACCACCGAACTGTTGCAATTCACAGTCAAACACACACTCTGTCAACACTTTGAACACCACCGAACTGTTGCAATTCACAGTCAAACACACACACTGTCAACACTTTGAACACCACCGAACTGTTGCAATTCACAGTCAAACACACACTCTGTCAACACTTTGAACACCACCGAACTGTTGCAATTCACAGTCAAACACACACACTGTCAACACTTTGAACACCACCGAACTATTGCAATTCACAGTCAAACACACACACTGTCAACACTTTGAACACCACCGAACTGTTGCAATTCACAGTCAAACACACACACTGTCAACACTTTGAACACCACCGAACTGTTGCAATTCACAGTCAAACACACACACTGTTAACACTTTGAACACCACCGAACTGTTGCAATTCACAGTCAAACACACACACTGTTAATTAACACTTTGAACACCACCGAGGCTCATTCATTTCAATGGATTACGCATCTTCAGCGCCAGAATGGCTGGAAGTCTTCAAGTCTGCTGCCGAAAAGAGTTTCCGAGAAACAGGTCTTCCCGGCAACCCAGTGCTTGCACACGCTTCTTAATGCCTGCCTCAGCTTCGTCTTCCTTACAAGGTGGTCCGTGCCGTTACTTCTAATTCATCATTATCACTCTAGATTTCCTCAAAGTCAAAAAGCATGGCCATCAACTGACAACAATGCCAGAAGCAAGACTGACGAAAAGACTGAACAAAACAATGAACAAGTTCATCATCACCACCATCAACAACAACAACAACAACAACAACAACAACAACAACAACAACAACAACAACAACAACACAACAACAACAACAACAACAATTAAAAATCCACCGTTATAACCCACTTCATCCCTACAGTTGAGTACAAAACCAAACCAAACACATGTCACCAGTAAAAAAAAAAAAAAAAAAAAAAAATATACAGCCAATTTTCCCTTTGGTTTTCCCAGCCCCTGCCAGTCATAACAAATTATTGCCAAGTGGTGACCAGAGAGGCCAAAAAGCTCCCACACCTTTTCTGGTAGCCAGAGGGTCCCTGCTCCCGATGAGGTCTCGGCAAATGGCTCCGTCTCCCTCGCTCTTGGCCAGCCACTGGCCGCACGGGAAGAAGTACTTCCACTGGGTGTTCTGCAGGTCCGTCACCACCACCTGGTCACAGTCACCATGGTTACACACTCATAGCAACGCTGATAACAATGCACGGTCACCGTCGCCACGGTCACACGATGATAGCAATGCGCGGTCACCGTCGCCATGGTTACACACTGATAACAGCACCGCCTGGTCACAGCCACCATGGTTACACACTCATAGCAACAACGCCCGGCCGCCGTCGCCACGGTCACACGCTGATAGCAATGCGCGGTCACCGTCGCCATGGTTACACACTGATAACAGCACAGCCTGGTCACAGCCACCATGGGTACACACTGATAACAGCACCGCTGGTCACAGCCACCATGGGTACACACTGATAACAGCACCGCTGGTCACAGCCACCATGGGTACACACTGATAACAGCACCGCTGGTCACAGCCACCATGGGTACACACTGATAACAGCACCCTGGTCACAGCCACCATGGGTCACACTGATAACACACGCTGGTCCAGCACCATGGTACACACTGATAACAGCACCGTCTGGTCCAGCCACTGGTACACACTGATAACAGCACCACTGGTACAGTCACCATGGGTACACACTGATACACACCTGGTCACAGTCACCATGGTTACACACTGATACACACGCTGGTCACGTCACCATGGTTACACACTGATAACAGCACCGCTGGTCACAGCCACCATGGTTACACGACTCATAGCAACGGATTCGCCGGCCACCGTCGCCACATGGTTACACGCTGACAACAATGCCCGGTCACTGTCGCCATGGTTACACACTGATAACAGCACCGCCTGGTCACAGCCACCATGGGTACACACTGATAACAGCACCGCCTGGTCACAATCACCATGGTTATGTACTGATAACAACACCCTATCACCATCACCTTGGTTACACATTGATAAGAGCACCATCTGGTCAGTCGCCCTGGTTACACACTGATAACACCTGGTTGCTGTCACCCTGGCTACACACTGATAACAGCACAACCTGGTCACAGTCACCATTGTTGCACACCTGATAACAACACCTGGTCAGTCACCATGGTTACACACTGATAACAGCACCATCTAGTCAGTCATCGTGGTTACACACTGATAACAGCAACACCAGGTAACAGTCACCCTGGTTACACACTGATAACACCTGGTCAGTCACCATGGTTACACACTGATAACACCTGGTCAGTCACCATGGTTACACACTGACAACAACATTTGGTCACAGTCACTATGGTTACTCATTACTGGTTACTCATATGATTACAGCATCACCTGGTCACCGTCACTATGGTTATACACTGACAGCAGCACCACCTGGTCACAGTCACCATGGTTACACACCGATAACAACATCTGGTCACAGTCACCAAGGTTACACAAAGAAGGTGTCCCAAATCACAATCTTGTTAAAGGGGTTTTCTGCTAAAAATGTAAAAACGCTTTGCTTAATTAAAATCAGCACTCTTTTACATTTTTTGCTTTTCTGTTTTGAGAAGACTTTCCCTTTAAACCAACAAGCAGATTTATGTTTTGAGAAGAAAGCCTTTAACCTTTAAACCAACATGCAAATTTACATTTGGAGAAGACTAGTTCCCTTTAAACCAACATACAATTTATGTTTTGAGAAGACTGTTTCCCTTTAAACCAACATGCAAATTTACGTTTTGAGAAGACCGTTTCCCTTTAAACCAACATGCAAATTTAAGTTTGGGAAGAGACAAGTCAGTTCCCTTTAAACCAACAGCCAAATTTACGTTTTGAGAGAGAAACAATGTTTCAGGTTTCCCTTTAAACCAAAAAATTTCAAAAGTTTTTTAAACAACACACAAACTTACGTTTTGAGAAGATTGTTTCCCTTTAAACCAACATGCAAATTTAAGTTATGGGGAGACTAGTCAGTTCCCTTTAAACCAACATGCAAATTTATGCTTTGAGAAGATTGTTTCCCTTAAAACCAACATGCAAATTTATGTTTTGAGAAGACTGTTTTCCTTTAAGGCAACATGCAAATTTAAGCTTTAAGACCATTTCCCTTTGAAGCAACACTCAAATTTACGTTTTGAGAAGACCGTTTCCCTTTAAACCAACAGCCAAATTTACGTTTTGAGGCGACTGTTTCCCTTTAAAACAACATGCAAATTTACATTTCGAGAAGACCATTTCCCTTTAAAGCAACACACAAATTTACATGTTGAGAAGACCACTTCCATTTGAAACAACACACAAACTTACGTTTTGAGAAGACTGTTTCCCTTTAAACCAACATGCAAGTTTATGTTTTGAGAAGATCATTTCCTTTTAAAGCAACACACACATTTACATTCTGAGAAGACCATTTCCCTTTAAACCAACACACAAATTTACAATTTGAGAAGACCGTTTCCCTTCAAACCAACATGCAAATTTACATTTTGAGCAGACCAATTCTCTGTCAACCAACACGCAAACCCATTCACTTACCCTCTCAAGGTACCACCCAGCGCCGATGCCGGTGTTGTCATGCTCAATGCGGATCTTTTTCATGGGCCCCACGCAGTTTGTCTTTACACGGAACGTGTCACTGCTGCCACGGTTGAACATGGTCTTGCTGTTGTTCTTCAGGTGGATTTTGCGTGTCGTGCCCGTTTTGCCAAACAAGGTGGCGAAGACGTTGGCGTTGGTCCCGCCTCCCATTACATCCCCAGTCACCGTCACAATTTCGTACTCTGAAAAACAGAATTGTGAAACGGTTACATATCCTCACAGAAACATTAATATCACTGGAAAAAAACAAAAGCAGAAAATGAAGAGAAATCAAGAGGGCTTTCCCTTTCAGAGGTGAAAGAAAGTTGCTGCTTCATATGGTCAAATTAACACACCCAGATCTGGACAAATATCAGTGCTTTCTAAATGAAGTCTCAGAACAGAAGAAAAAGAAAAAGACTCTTGAAGTGCACATGAACCCTCCAACTCTACAAGCGCATGTGGAACTTCAAACTCATAAAGTCCACATACATATATATATATATATGTATAAGAGTGTGCATGTGCGTGTGGTTCATGATTTGAGATATGTTCTTCATTGTGCGATCGAACGACAGCTTTAATTTCCCACTGGGATTAATAAAGTATATTGTTATTGTTACACACACACACACACACACACACACACTCTCTCTCTCTCTCTCTCTCTCATACACACACACACACACACACACACACACACACACACACACACACACACACAGTTCATGCACATACAAACCCAAAATCATCACAAAGTAGCATCAGACAGTAACAAAGTGATTGTTTGTGTGCTAGCATTCTAAAACAAGATCCAAACACAACAAAAGGTTCAAAAGAACGTTATTTATTAGGCCAAAACACAACACGTGAATTTCCAAATAGCGTTTTTCTGAACCTTTTATGTGTTTGGATCTTTCCAACCAAAAGCAAGCTGGGGAGTATGTAAGTAAGTCACTTGGCGTTTTATGCCCAGTCAACCATTGCGGTTATATCAGGGTGAAACCAAGCTGAGGAAACCGCACACCATCACCTCACTATTTCAAAGACTCATCCCTAATAATAATAATAATTTACATTTAAAAACTGCCCTTTCTCACAGGAGCTCATAGCGATTTACAATTATTAATAACATTTACAATGACAAAATGCACACACGACACACACACGCTGCGATGCACTAATGAACGCGGTGGCTCACCCGTCTTTGACGACTTGACGGGGAAGAACTCTCTCAACACCTGCCCGTCGCCATGGTAAAGAGAGAACCATTGGTTGCAGGTGAAGAGCCAGGTTTTCTTCGTCTTGGTGTTGACAATTTCTATCTCCTGCAGGAACCACGCCTCTTCCTTCTTCACCGCCGACGTCTGTCACAACACCACAGCCACAAGGGCAAGGCACTCAGCTCAGGGTATGGTAATAATAATAACAGGGAACTTACGGAGCGCTTTCGGAAACTCAAAGCGCTTTACAAATTAAAGAAAAACATACCATGAGTAAATGCCCGCAATGACACAAACGAATGGGATACAGGCATGCAGAATATACTCAAATTAATCAACATTTTCATACAGGGTATGGCAAACACTCACACACACAGGATCACACGCACATGCACACACACGCACATTAGGATCGCGCGCGCACACAATGCCAGTAAAGAGCACACACCCATGTGCCCACTCACACACACACACACATGGCTAAGGACCAGGAGTGGGGGTGGTGGGGGGGGGGGTGTTAAAACTAGTTTGGAGGCAAGGGCTAGAAAAGCTGTGATAAAGAGCAAAAGAGAGAGTTTGAGAGAGAGAGATTTGTTGAACATCCTTTCGCCCTACTTGTGGGAACTGGGAACATTTTTTCCATGGGACATTCTCGTGGCTGTTTCGGAGTAAAACTAGCTGCACTATTCAGCCGAGAGCAAAATTCAGAGCACTATTAATAATGTCATTATTGATATATTTACACACTAGAATTACTAACGTTCTTTTTGTACCAAACCTGCATTGGTACTAAAGGCTGTCTGTGTCAATGAATATTTGCCACGATCAGTGCATGCATTAAGTCTAGTCCACTGAAAGCTGTTTGTGTTGTTGAATCTTTTCCACGATCAGTGCATGCGTTAAGTCTAGTCCACTGAAAGCTGTTTGTGTTGTTGAATATTTTCCACAATCAGTGCATGTGTCAAGTGTAGTCCATTGAAAGCTGTTGGAGTCAATCAGTATTTTTCATGATCAGTTCATGTGTTAAACTGTGTAGTCCACTGAAAGCTACTTGTGTGAGTCAATATTTTCCACGATTAGTGCATGCGTCAAGTGTAGTCCATTGAAAGCTGTTTGTGTCAGTCAGTATTTTTCATGATCAGTTCATGCGTTAAACTGTGTAGTCCACTGAAAGCTACTTGTGTGAGTCAATATTTTCCACGATTAGTGCATGCGTCAAGTGTAGTCCATTGAAAGCTGTTTGTGCCAGTCAGTATTTTTCATGATCAGTTCATGCGTTAAACTGTGTAGTCCACTGAAAGCTACTTGTGTGAGTCAATATTTTCCACGATTAGTGCATGCGTTAAGTCTAGTCCACTGAAAGCTACTTGTGTGAGTCAATATTTTCCACAATCAGTGCATGCGTCAAGTGTAGTCCATTGAAAGCTGTTTGAGTCAGTATTTTTCATGATCAGTTCATGTGTTAAACTGTGTAGTCCACTGAAAGCTGTTTGAATCAATCAGTATTTTTCATGATCAGTTCATGTGTTAAACTGTGTAGTCCACTGAAAGCTGTTTGCGTCAGTCAGTATTTTTCATGATCAGTTCATGCGTTAAACTGTGTAGTCCACTGAAAGCTACTCGTGTGAGTCAATATTTTCCAAGATTAGTGCACGCGTCAAGTGTCGTCCACTGAAAGCTGTTTGTGTCAGTCAATGTTTTCCACGATCAGCGCACGCGAAAAGTGTCATCCACCGGATGGTACCTCAATGATCAGAGACTGCAGATCTCCTATGTTGGGGCCGTAGATTTTGAAGATGTGGGTGGAGCCCTTGGCAAAGCGGAAAGAGACACCTTTGTTGGACTTCACGGAGCCTGCCTTCTTCGTCAATCTGGTCTTTGGAAGCTTGCCCCGCGATCCTTTCATCTTCAGGAACACCTGGAACAAGGACGGAACGTTTGATACGAAAAGCAGTCCCTGGGATGTGGATGTGTTGTGTGTCAGGCTAGGTTTCTGAGCAGAAGCAGAATCAGGAGGATTTATCAAATATTACATGGTCACGAAAAGAAAAAAGAAAAAAATAGTAACAGGCTCTCCCTCTCTGTCTTGTTTGATTGTCCTTTAGAGCTGCAGAAATCTTGAGTGATTACCCTGTTTATTATTGCAAGTTTGACTGCCTTTAGAGCTGCAGAAATCTTGAGTGATTACCCTGTTTATTATCACAAGTTTGATTATCCTTTAGAGCTGCAGAAATCTTGAGTGATTACCCTGTTTATTATCACAAGTTTGATTGTCCTTTACAGCTGCAGAAATCTTGAGTGATTACCCTGTTTATTATTACAAATTCTTGAATGTCCTTTAGAGCTGCAGAAATCTTGATGGATTACCCTGTTTATTATTGCAAATTTGACTGTGCTTTAGAGCTGCAGAAATCTTGAGTGATTACCCTGTTTATTAAGACAAGTTTGATTGTCCTTTACAGCTGCAGAAATCTTGATGGATTACCCTGTTTATTATTACAAGTTTGAGTGTCCTTCTTATTTTCATTGTTACAACTTTGATTATCCTTACTGTTTTTATTGTTACAACAGGGTATACGTTAACCTGTAAATTCTGGCATTTTACCAGATAAGATCAGCATATACCGGAAACAAAATCAGCAACTGGCCAGACGTACCAGCATTTATTTTGTTTGACCAGTTCTAAAAATAGTTTGTTTTTTTTAATGCAGCACAATGAGAAAGTGCATGTTGTGTGTGTGTGTGTGTGTGTGTGCATGTGTGTGCGCATGTGCCTGCGTGTGTCTAAGGTGAGGCAGGGAGCTGTGTGTTTGCTAACACAGCGCTGGTAGTAGTATGGACGGTTTGTATCTGACTGGTTACGGTGATCATCTGACCGGTTTCCGTGAACCACTTTTGCCACCATATGCATGCCACACCGGTTTGAAAAATGTCTAATGCAACCACTGAGTGGGTTCCTCTCCACATGGATTGGTAATTCTCTGTATGTTCACTTGGTTCAGGTAATTCTTTATTATTCCACATGCACCCTATTAATATTCCAACCCTCATGGTTGACAGGGCGTTAAAAATTGATTATCTATCTATCTATCGTATTACTTCTGCGGGAGATCAACATCTTACAGCCAGGTTCTCACATGAACCCAAAAAAACCTCGCAGTCGTTCAAAACAAACAGATTTTGATTTGGGGCTTATGTTTTGTCAGTAAGTAAGTAAACACGGTGCTTAACGTCCACAGAAACCATAAGGCTTATTAGGGACGGGCTTCCCTCCTTACTTTTGCATCTGTGCCGGCGTTCTTGATGTCGCCTGTCGTCACGGCCACCTTGTACAAGAACATCGCTGCCCTCCTTCCCCTTCCTCCTCTTGCTCCCACGCACCCTGGTCACGCCGTCGGCGCTGTGAGGCCGCATGAAACGTCGTAACGTTCTCTGAAATTGTTTAACAAATCATTAATCGTGTATTTGTGTAAACAAATTTTCTCTCTCACCCTCTCTTTCTCTCTTACACACATACACACACACACATTTTCTCTCTCTCTCTCTCTCTCTCTCTCTCTCTCTCTCTCTCTCTCTCTCTCTCTCTCTCTCTCTCATGCACACATACAGTGACATACACACACACTCATGCATGCACACACACTCAATCTCTCTCTCTCTCTCTCTCTCTCTCTCTCTCTCTCTCTCTCTCTCTCTCTCTCACACACACACAGTCACAGACACGTACACTCACGCATGCACATACACTCAATTTCTCTCTCTCTTCTCTCTCTCTCTCTCTCTCTCTCTCTCTCTCTCTCTCTCTCTCTCACACACACACACACACACACACACACACACACACACACACACACACACACACACACACACACACCCCAGAAGAAGAAGAAGAAGAAGAAAAGAACAAAAAAAAGGAGAAAAAGAACAAGAAGATGGAAGGGGAAAAAAGAACAGAAAAAAAAGAAGAGAAAAGAAAAAAAAAGAGAAGAAGACACCCATACCTGTCGTTTCAGCTCCTCCAGCTGCAGCATCCCGAACCTGCGCTCAAAGTAGTCGTTGAGGTGGGGGTCCAGCATGGGATCGTAGGAAGGGATGGGTATGCTGTGCCCGTTTTCCACCCGGGGGTACCCCAGCGTGGAGTTGACGAAGGACTCGGCCTTGCGAGCTGCAAAAACGCATCTCAATGTAATCTCAGCTAGACTCCCTGCACAAAACGCATTTCAATGTCATCTCAGCTAGACTTCCTGCACAAAACGCATCTCAATGTCATCTCAGCTAGACTCCCTGCACAAAACGCATCTCGATGTAATCTCAGCTAGACTCCCTGCACAAAATGCATCTCAATAAATCTCAGCTAGACTCCCTGCACAAAACGCATCTCAATGTCATCTCAGCTAGACTCCCTGCACAAAACGCATCTCAATGTCATCTCAGCTAGACTCCCTGCACAAAACGCATCTCAATGTAATCTCAGCTAGACTCCCTGCACAAAATGCATCTCAATAAATCTCAGCTAGACTCCCTGCACAAAACGCATCTCAATGTCATCTCAGCTAGACTCCCTGCACAAAACGAATCTCAATATCATCTCAGCTAGACTCATAAACACATGCATGCAAACTCTAACTCTCTCTATCTCTCACACACACACACACACACACACACACACACACACACACACACACACACACACACACACACACACACACATGTGCATACACTTACATGCATGCATGCACACACACCCACACACAAACACTCTCTCTCTCTCTCTCTCTCTCTCTCACACACACACACACACACACACACACACACACACACACACACACACACACTCAATGTGCACATGCACACACACACACACACCCAGCACATGTACACATATTCACACATGCCCACATACATGCACACACACACACCTGCGCACAGACAAAACCATACAAACACACTGCTGGACCCCCCCCTCCCCCTCCCTGCTAGACTCCCTGCACAAAACGCATCTCAATGAATCTCAGCTACACTTCCTGCACAAAACGCATCTCAATGTAATCTCAGCTAGACTCCCTGCACAAAATGCATCTCAATGTAATCTCAGCTAGACTCCCTGCACAAAACGTATCTCAATGAATCTCAGCTAGACTTCCTGCACAAAATGCATCTCAATGTAATCTCAGCTAGACTCCATCTTTACCTGTACAGCTGTCCTTTTGATAAAGCAGATATGAATGCAAGCAGGTGTGTAGGCACAGACTGGGACAGGTATGTTTAGTGGAAGGATAGGACAGACAGAGACACAGACAGACAAAGTCAAAGTTACAACCACAACAATCACGCATGTATACAGGAGCACTTACATGAGGTCATTTGCTCATGCACACTTGTGCATACACACACACACACAAACATGTGCCCATGCATGCATGCACATAAACACATGCATGCAAACTCTAACTCTCTCTATCTCTCACACACACACACACACACACACACACACACACACACACACACACACACACACACACACATGTGCATACACTTACATGCATGCATGCACACACACCCACACACAAACACCTCTCTCTCTCTCTCTCTCTCTCTCACACACACACACACACACACACACACACACACCACACACACACACACACTCAATGTCACATGCACACACACACACACCCAGCACATGTACACATATTCACACATGCCCACATACATGCACACACACACACCTGCGCACAGACAAAACCATACAAACACACTGCTGGACCCCCCCTCCCCCCCCCCCCCCCCCCCCCCCCCCCCCCCCCCCCCCACACACACCATCCGAATAGGACACAAAACCTCAGAGGTATCTAGGAAACAGCTTCACCTGCATATGGAAGGCGTAGGTTGCTGTCGAGTGGTTTGTAGCCCCGGGGG
>JABMCL010002025.1:0-10000 GCA_018857735.1 Alviniconcha marisindica | reverse complement strand
GCCTTTTTCGACAGCTTGACGTAAAAAAATAAAAAATAAAACCAACCAACCAACAAAAAAAACAAAAAAAGATGAATGACTCACCCTTAAAAATGCAAGCGCAATGTGGCAACTGAGGTACTGGCAGAGAGAGAAAAAAAAGAGCGAGAAAAACGATCCGCGGTTCTTACAAATCCATCCTGTCAAATCGTGTGCTTTCCTCACCCGGGAAGATCCAGCCCCACTATACGGGTACCTGCTTGTCACTTTCCGCCTTCGAATCAGAACTGCAGCACTCACCTTATACAATGCTGGACGAAACACTGTTACTCAGATGCATGTCTTTTCCATTTTCACACGCACACAAGCCCGGAGACCCCACAGACAAGATATTTGCCTCCCCTAGAAGCACATGTAAACGACATCAAATTTACCGTTGTTTAGATGCGTTGCCAGACCCTTTGCGCATGCGTGAGCGGAAGCATTACAAAGTTACTCAAAATGGCGAAACGAAATAATATAGTTTTAATATAGATCGCGGGGGAGGGGACAGTATCACAAAGCTTTATAACGGCTCAGTACTCTTGTAAAAAATGTTTAACAGTCTACTCAGGCCTGCGGTTTGCTTTCAGCATTCTCAGCTCTGGTTCCGTCTGCTCACTAGCAATTGCCGGCTGTGTCGGAGTTCCTCAGTCACGACTCCGCCTGCTAACATAAGTATCCCCCCAATAAAAAAAAATATTGAACATTCCAAACAGAGCTACCATTCTTATCATTGAAATGCTACTGCTATTCATTCCGTCCTTTTGGGGGGAGCCTTTTTTGTTTGTTTGTTGTTTTTTCCCCGGCCGGTGACGCGATTAGTACAGGGAGGTAACAAGTCTGGATTAAAAAGCAGCAGCAAATGCACATTTATTTCCCTTGAATCGACCCAGCTTCTGCATTCTCTACATGATGCATTAGCAACAGACTAGGAGTCTGTGCGCATGCGGCGTCCGTCGAAAGGGCGAGATGTCAGTGGAGGGAACAACATACAACATATATGTAATACCTGCCTCTTAACCATAAATAAATAAAAGAAAACTACCAGTCAAAATTACAAAAAACTGGAAACAGCCAACCATATCATTCTGCTAGTTTTCAGAGGGCAGGAAAAAAAAAAAAAAAATCCAAACCCTTTTTTGCACGTGTACAAGGACCCATCTCAGTCCTGCCGGCAAAAAAAGTAACCTACCATTAAATTTCAAAAGGGATTTTGTGTGCATCTTGTTATCACCTGACATCACATCAGCCATAGTTCAGGAGCTGTGTGAGAGTCGAGGTGGACGTCCTGGGCTGTCCGTCCTAATGAGCCTTCTGGTTTCCGTGGACGTAAAGAATTATTGAACCATGCTTCGGCATTGGTCACAGCTTGTCCCTAATATGTCAACTGACATCTGAGGACATTAAGCATCACTTCATCATCATCATCAGCCTCTTCTTTTTTTGGTGTCTGTCCTTTGTAGTGTAGTGCCAATTAGTTCTGCATGTCAGTCAAAAATAAGTTTTGCTTGCGTTGAATTGCTTTTTGGGGCAAGTGCGTTCACTGTGTTCAGTAGTCATAAAAATGTTCAGTTCCCAGTGCTGTAGGCATACGTGCATGCTCCAAAGTGTGCATGTATGCAGTATTTGCGTATATTGTGCGTGGCTTACTTCCACATCCACATCAGCAAACAGAACACAAACTCATTTACTCCAGGTTTCATACACACTCATAGACATGGAGTTTTTTGCAAAGACAAGTCACACACAAATACAGTCTCACTCTTAAATGCACGCACGCACATGTGCACACAGCTTCCTTCCAAACAAACCATAAGAGAAGTAACAATGCAATGGGGTTCACTGTTTATTAATTTTTCTTCTTCTATGAATGGGGGAAGAGACAGACTCCTCTTAGTGGCGCTTCATAAGAAAGTGAATTCAGTCATCAGTTTCCATGGGTGGGGGGGGGGGGGGGTGCATGAGGGGGTTCAGAGGGTTAAGAGACGAGAGAGTTAAGACAGGGGGTTGAGAGATGAGGGGATGAGAGGGTTGAGAGACAGGGGTTGAGAGACGAGGGGGTCCTGCTTACTTCTCTGAACTGCTGCATGTCTACACTCCGTCTCGTACACTACGCTCTTCTTCCGACACCCGCATACTGGAAATCCAACAATACAAACGCAAGACTCGTGGCTTTTGCACCTTCTCTTGCTTTGGACCCCACATTTGGAATTCACTCCCACAAGACCTTAGACACTGCTCAACCCTATCATCGTTTAAAGCCAAACTGAAAACCTTCCTCTTCTCACAGTATTTCCATCCTAACTAATATCAATACCCAGTTTCTGCTACAGTCAATGTGTGTGTGTGTATGTGTGTTTGTAGTGCGTTTTTTTTAATTTTATACTTTATGTAAATTGTTTTGGTAGGACTATGCTCTACATGTGTATAGAATATTATATTTAGGTTAATATGTATCATGTGAGCGCTCAGGGCGTTGATGAACGCATGATAAATGTACATTATTATTATTAAAGAGGTGGGCGTTGAGAGGCAAGTGTGGCAGAGTGGTATTTTGAGTGTGTGATGCTTGTTTTGTCACAATTTGTGGGGTTTGATACTTGATGCTGGCTTTGGGTGTGCACTTTGAGTGAGTAAACATAGTGCTTAACCTAGAACTTTACAAGCTTGGTATCACTTTCATTATGTTTGGTCAAGAATTGAGTCTTGACTATTACTTGTATTTAGTATGTTGTTTTATTGGATTTCCTCATTAGAATTTGGATGTAGATTTTTATTAGTGCACTAATTAATGACGAATATTATCTTGAAAAGGAGTAGACGAATCTTGTCAAATTAAGGTAATCAATTGCTTAATCATGCTTATATCATTATTTGTTTGTGGTACTGTCGTGTTTATTTGTGTTTGTAGTATAGCAAGGACTGGCTGTTAGATAGGTCCAAATGGACCTAACGCTACTATCCTTGAGTGTTAAAGTTTTCGAGTTTGAGTTCAAAGGTAGTAATTATGTTTTGTATTTTACAATGTTACGGTGACAGAGTTCTGTCCCATGTGTGACAGTCTGCTAGTTTTTTCCTCTTTTTATTTTTTATTTTTATTGATGACTACTGGTAACACCATCACGATTCCTCGCTAGTGGTCTGCTGCTGTACAATAAAACCTGATTGCCGTTCTGCCTGCTGTGGTCTCGCTTTTTGACAGACTCCGCGAGACCACAGCCGGCAGAACGGCAATCAGGTTTTATTGTACAGCAGCAGACAATTTCCAGCACACCCAATATCCTCACTCGCACGCATAGATAAGAGAACGGTGCAGGCCGCAAGGAACACACGCTATTGCTACAATCAAATCGGCCCTCTGGACAACAAAATGGCGGACAATTGTGTTTCCTTGGCCCGCACAAATACAGTTTTCTCTACAATAACTAAACCAATTAAATCATGAAAAACATCAAATAAAAGCTACAGTTACAATCTTTTAAACCATATAAACAAAATGTACACACATGTCTTATTTTATTTACAACAAGAGTGGAAAGCGTGGCTTACGCCTGTCTATAAACAGATTCGTACAACTAAATCACAGCTAACACAATGTACAAAATATAACTGTCAATAAAACTTACGTCAGAATCAAGAGCACGCGCCCACGGTTAAAATAGTACATAACAATTATAATACTACGCTCTGTATGAGAAGCAAGACACACTCAAAGACTAGCACTAAAACAATCGGTGCGAACTTTTGCCTGGGGATCGTTATCTAGTCGCAGCATCGCTGATAAAGTGATATTAAGTAGTCTATGAATACAACTTAGCTTCTACAGTACACAATACTTAATAAGTTAATTTCAACCCAAAATAAACACTAAACATGAAGTCAGCTAAGCAAAATACTATACGACAAAGCACTGATCAACACAGAATTACTTTAATCGAGTCAAAACAACAATTCACTACTACTAAACAGAGAATGACTCGCCATGCAGACGACAGTTATAAAAAGAATAGACCTAGAGAGGCATCAGCTACTGATTAAACTCGATCCTGCGTCTAAATAAACGTTGGATAAACATTCTAAGATGCCAAATCATATTACACATGGCTTAGTGCATAAAAAGGACTAGGTAAACAGAGAGTAGATAAACAAACAAGCAGTCAAATTATTAAGGGAGAAAACAGATTTGAAACTGGCGCGCACAGGTGGCTATTGCCGGTCGGCTGTGTGAAGGCCATGTGGCGTTACGCTACACGCAGCGCTTCGAAACAAAAGCGTCGTCTGCTCCAGTTCCCGGGTTACTAACAGTACAGTAATGAAATTGCATGAATCTGATAACCGGGGCTGGATTATTTTAAAAACATATACAAAGAGCACTTGCTCACATATGCATTACACCCCAGCAACACAAGGGGGTTGAGAGACAAGGGAGTTGAGAGTAGTAGCAGTAGTAAGATTTTAATGTCCTATCAACCACACAGGGTCACCTCAGGACAGTTGAACTCTCGTCATAAGCAAATACACATTTCTAAACTCTTCTCATATATATATATATTAACCCTCTAGATTGACTTAATCTACAAAACCAATCACTTCGCAAACATAAAACATACATATACACAAACATCAGACTACACAAATTTTCGAAGAGTTAGTCCCTTCAATATCACCCCTGTTAAAAGAGCACATAAGGCTAGGTCAACCATCAAATTTACCGGTAACAGATTAAAGAAAAAATATTTAAAAAAAGGAACGGACAGAAACCAGAAAGATTACACATTATAAATGCATAACAGCAAATACCAGTGCCATACAGCAGCAAGCTGCACATACCAAATATGATCTCCTTGCTGCTCAACAAAGGCCATACAAAAAAGCACATCTCTTTAAAAAAAAATGAAAATGTTCTCAAGTCTGAAGAATGGACCATTGCAAGAAAAATTACAAGACAGAAAGAGCAAGAGGAACAGGTGCGACAGGAAAGTGGAATCAAATGACAGCCCTGAGATTCCAGACAGGGGACAAACATCAGACATCCCTGGCCTCCCTTTGGGGCATTCACCTCAGGACAAACTGTCCTAAGCCAGCACACATTTCAAGACTCTTCTCATGTAAACCTTTTCTCAAGTTAAATCTACAATCAACTCATACACAAACATAAAACAAAACGTTCCTAGTTCTCTCTTTTGAGGCGTCTGCAGAAGAACGGAAGTTTAAAAACTCCCAGCTCCCACCACCCTGCCCCGATGTGCGTGCATCTGCTGGGGTCTACCACCCACCCAAGCAATACAAGTCTGTAGGCTTTAAGGGACAGCCCCCCCCCCCCCCCCCCCCCCCCCCCCCCCCCAAATGACTGCACATCTGCGGGCAGATCACAGCACGAGACACAGGCACCCTGAGATAGCCAAACAGCACAGACTCAACGCCACCAAGCCTGAGGCAGAGAGAAAGCGAGAGAAAAGACTCGCAGCGAAAAAGCAGGAGAAGCTTGAGACGGAGAAAAAGCGAGTAGAGAGACTCGCAGCGCAAGAACTGGAGAAGCTTGAGGCGGAGCGAAAGCGAGAGACGATCCTCGCGGCGGAAGAGCTGGAGAAGCCACGCCAGAAGACAAAGAAAAAAACCTGGAAAAAAGCAACTGAAGCCCTAATCTTCAAGACAGAATGGGACGCAGCAGCTATCGAGATACTCCTGAACATCTACTGCCAGACGGGCAACATGAAAGGACTCCGCGAGGCAGTGAGAGTGGCCCTACAAGTAGAAGGATACAATATCTCGCCAAAGCGCATCTCGGAGACAAAAGAGGACAAAGGGCTTCCAGTTTGCTGTACAGGCAAGACGCAACAAAAGTCAAAGGAGAAAGGAGAGGCCCCGAAACGAGCAGGGGAGACAGCATGAAGCGCGCCAAAGTCGAATCCAAGCAGTCAGGGAACTGCCAACGAAAAGGAACGACTGGATGGCCCCACTGTCGAGACACTCCTATGCAGTCTGGAAAACTCCGGAGATGAATCTGAAGCAGGAATCACCGCCCTCTGTCAAACCGTGCATGAGGCCAGGAAGGAGGGCGAGGCGAGCAACATAGCGTATGCAGCGCACGAAAAGCTTCTGGAAGATTACATCGCACCGGGGCCCGCAGGCCCCAACAAATGGAGCAAAGATTCCCAGATACCAAAAAGAAACCAAAGTTCGTAAATGTGTTGCTATGAGTATGACTAAAAATAGTAAAATGAAACAAAATCCACAATTTATATGTTGCAAATCCAGGCGCAATCTCAGAAACACCAGGAGAGTGCCTGTTCCGTCACTTTCTACTGCCCTTCCTTCCGCCTCATCCATTGCAACTCTCTCCTCCTGCAGCTTTGCATCTGTTGTCTTCCTCATCTCCGCTCTCTCCGTGTGTCATCTGTGGCGCTCTGTAGTAGTTGTTTCGTCTCCTTGTGGCCCAAGTGAAGTGATGGTGCCTAGTCTGGACTGGAGTCAAACTGCTCATACAATGGGCAACCTGCAAGTACATAAATTATTAAATTTACTGTGACAATCTGAAAAGTATCGTCACACTCACACTGTCACAGTTGCAGTTTACACAATGAAAACAGAACATTTCAAAACAAATCAGCTTTTTGACAACATCAACAGTTTGGACTGCATACTACATAGTTATTCTCAGCTGTAATATTTGTTACCAATCAAATGTACAGCTTGAATCATTAATGTACTGTTCGTTAAGTATTTATGTTTCTGAACACTGTGGTCGTGGGGAGTGAGCTGGAAGAAACAAACAAAAAGCAAGGTGGGTGGGTATGGGTAATGGGGGGATGATCAAGAAAGGTTCTGATCAAACAACTTACCTCAATGAAAATGCCAGGAGCAAACGTACATCGAGATGATCGACGAAGGAATATGCTCAAACGTGATAATGATCTGCTTGCTCTCCTCACGGCTGCCAGTTTTAACACCTGGGAACCGGTGGAAGTGAGTTCACTGTTCAAAAGCACTCCTTTGTCGTCATGAGTTACTGGTTTATAAAACGCCAAGACATTTTGAATACTTTCAGTAAAAAGTAGTATGTCTGTATGAAACAAGAAGTGCAGTCTGACCAAATGATCTTTGGTCACTGCTGCTGCAGAAGTCGGATGGCGAGGTGCAGGAGCTGACTGGGAGGGAGGGTGATGGTGTAGGGGGGGGGGGGGGGAAGGATGGCGAGGTGCAGAGCTGACTGGGAGGGAGGGTGATGGGGTGTAGGTGGTCTTTTAATTAATCAGCTGTGTGAAGAAGGAGGGTGTGGTGGGAGAATTAACCTATGTAATAATATTGCTTGGTAACTGCTCTCTCTCTCACGCACGCGCGCGCGCCCACACACACACTGACACACGCACGCACACACACACGCGTGCGCGGGAAGTGCAGCCGAACAGACCTACAGATCTAGAGGGATAGTCTTATCTGCCGGTATGGTTGAAAATGTGACTGACTTGGACTGTGCACAAAAATATGTAAATATATAAATTACACAGCCTTTTCCCACACTATAATGTTTACCGACTCACCGCGGAAGTACGCAATCACGTCGTTGTTCCTCATCATCGGCACAGAAAGCGGCTTGGACAGGAACCGATAGTGGTTGTATTGACGTCACAAACTGACGTTTAGACAATCACTGAAGTGTAATGTAACGTGGAGAAGTAGACGGAAAAACATCAGTCTGCAGACAAACCGGCCGCAGCACTCACACGCACACGCCGCACGCACACACACACGATAAAAGCCAACACGTGCGCACACAGGCACACAACACATACACACACAGAGTGACACACACACACACACGATAAAACTGACCTAACACGCACGCACACACACACACCTTTTTTTCCCTTTAGTTTAGTTTTGTTTGCAGTTGCTTCCCCATTACTGAACAGTCACAGGAACCCGTTGCTGTTCATTACCCTTCCCAAAAGCGCTTGCAACTTTACTGATGGATACGCGAGGAAAACAACTCACAAACACAACGAGACCGCTGATTGGAAACACGTACCGCCAAAACAATGAGTCGAAGTGTTTCATTGGTTGGTTCTGGTTTTTTACACTTGCGGTGACTGAAAACAAATCTATGAACACAGTTCAGGCTTGCCAGGTACTCGCCTTTCCAACTGCAGGCTTCACAGAGAACAGACGTGTATGCGGTTTACAGCAACTGAAATCAAGGTATGTCAGTCAGCAAAAAAGAGGTACCGAACAGATTGATGCAGACAATGAACTAAAGAAGAATAGAACCGTCTTTTCAGTTTTCCTCGCTCTTTTCTCTGTCTTCTTCTTCCAATAATATCCAGGATCAATGTCTGACCATTACTGATATTTATGGTGTACCTTCATGCATTTTAGCATCCGTCAGGACATTAACTGATTAAGCAGAATGTAACTTTTTTTTTCTTTCTTTTTTCTTTTGGAGAGGTGAACCGCTGAAAGTATGACCTGCTCTGCAAAGACAGCCTACAAGACTTCTGAGAGCGTTTCAATTCTTCACCCAGCTGTTTCATGACAGTGGTACGTGATCTGTTGCTGGTGAGTATAGTTTTCTTTCTCTTCTTCTGCTTCTAAAATAAACATTGATGCTTAACGTCCACGGAAACCATAGGAACGGGAATTCTTCTTTTCTTCTGTCACCATGGTATTTATAACCGTCTTGGTTGATTGGACGTAAAAAACAAGGTACCTAACTTTAAGTACCTTCTTCTTGAGAGTTCTTGTAAGTCTGACCCTCTGTTTTCTTCTTCTTCTCTCTTCTCTCTCTCTCTCTCTCTCTCTCTCTCTCTCTCTCTCTTCTTTGCCTCTATAAAATCTATGTATGATTCTTTGTTGTCTTGTGTCAGGGCAAACAGTGAATACTCTGATTTTTTTGATTGCCCCGTTGGTGTCCGCCAAGGGTGTGTATTAAGTCCTACAATTTTCTCCCTGTTCATTAATCAGCTTGCCAATTATATTACTGAGACAGGTAGACATGGTATACAACTCTTGTCGGGACTCGTTGAATTGTTCATACTCCTTTTTGCAGATGATGTAGCTCTGTTGGCAACCACTCCTTATGGTTTACAAAACCAACTGAATTCTCTGAAAGCATGCTGTAATAGACTGCACATGGAAGTAAACAGAGATAAAACAAAGTTATGGTGTTCCGAAAAGGCGGCTACCTGTCAAAACATGAAAAATGGTATGATGGCGTTGAAATGGAAGTCGTAAACAAATATCATTATCTTGGTTTCGCATTCACAACAACTTTAAGTGTAAAACAAGGTACAGATCATTTGGTTGCAAAAGGTAAAAAAGCCGTCTTCAATCTATGTACGTCTTTCCAAAAATGCAGAGAAATGACAAAAGAGACTTTCTTTAAAATATTTGATTCAAAGATTCAGTCAGTTTTGTTGTATTCATCAGAAATATGGGGGCTACACATACTAGACAGCATCGAAAGAGTACATCTCATGGCATGTAAAAGATATTTGGGAGTGCCAAGCCGTACCCCAAACAAGATGGTATATGGAGAGTTAGGTAGATATCCTCTCTTTATTGCCTCATATGTTCGTTGTATTAAGTACTGGTTGCGCTTACAGTATATGGAACAGAGCAGATTACCTAATCCAGGCCTACAGGATGCTTGTTAATCTTGATGAAAACGGGAAACAATGTTGGGCAGCGGAGGTACGAGAACTCCTGTGTAAAACTGGCTTTTACTTTGTATGGTTACAGCAAGGCGTTGGAGACGTCAAATCATTTTTGTATGTCTTCAAGCAAAGATTGTTAGACATGTTCACCCAGGAGTGGACTGCTGACATCAGAGACAAAGAAAGATATGAAATGTATCGTTCTTTCAAAGTTATGTTTGGAGCAGAACAATATTTATCAGTTATAGATATATATTGTTTCAGAGTAGCACTGACGCAATTCCGACTTGGTGTACTTCCAATAATAGCAATATGTACAGATACAG
>JABMCL010002370.1:207500-215000 GCA_018857735.1 Alviniconcha marisindica | reverse complement strand
GGGCCATGATCTCTCGTCCTCTCTCCGCTCTCCACTCTTCCTCCTTCTCTACTTCCCCAGTCTCTCCTCCACCCTCTGTAGTGGGCCATGATCTCTCGTCCTCTCTCCGCTCTCCACGCGTCTTCCTCCTTCTCTACTTCCCCAGTCTCTCCTCCACCCTCTGTAGTGGGCATGATCCTCGTCCTGTCTCCGCTCTCCACTCGCCGCTCTTCCTCCTCTCTACTTCCCCAGTCTCTCCTCCACCCTCTGTAGTGGGCCATGATCTCTCGTCCTCTCTCCGCTCTCCACTCTTCCTCCTTCTCTACTTCCCCAGTCTCTCCTCCACCCTCTGTAGTGGGCCATGATCTCTCGTCCTCTCTCCGCTCTCCACTCGCCGCTCTTCCTCCTTCTCTACTTCCCCAGTCTCTCCTCCACCCTCTGTAGTGGGCCATGATCTCTCGTCCTGTCTCCGCTCTCCACTCGCCGCTCTTCCTCCTTCTCTACTTCCCCAGTCTCTCCTCCACCCTCTGTAGTGGGCCATGATCTCTCGTCCTCTCTCCGCTCTCCACTCTTCCTCCTTCTCTACTTCCCCAGTCTCTCCTCCACCCTCTGTAGTGGGCCATGATCTCTCGTCCTCTCTCCGCTCTCCACTGCGTCTTCCTCCTTCTCTACTTCCCCAGTCTCTCCTCCACCCTCTGTAGTGGGTCATGATCTCTCGTCCTCTCTCCGCTCTCCACTCTTCCTCCTTCTCTACTTCCCCAGTCTCTCCTCCACCCTCTGTAGTGGGCCATGATCTCTCGTCCTCTCTCCGCTCTCCACTCGCCGCTCTTCCTCCTTCTCTACTTCCCCAGTCTCTCCTCCACCCTCTGTAGTGGGCCATGATCTCTCGTCCTCTCTCCGCTCTCCACTCTTTCCTCCTTCTCTACTTCCCCAGTCTCTCCTCCACCCTCTGTAGTGGGCCATGATCTCTCGTCCTCTCTCCGCTCTCCACTCGCCGCTCTTCCTCCTTCTCTACTTCCCCAGTCTCTCCTCCACCCTCTGTAGTGGGCCATGATCTCTCGTCCTGTCTCCGCTCTCCACTCGCCGCTCTTCCTCCTTCTCTACTTCCCCAGTCTCTCCTCCACCCTCTGTAGTGGGTCATGATCTCTCGTCCTCTCTCCGCTCTCCACTCTTCCTCCTTCTCTACTTCCCCAGTCTCTCCTCCACCCTCTGTAGTGGGCCATGATCTCTCGTCCTCTCTCCGCTCTCCACTCGCCGCTCTTCCTCCTTCTCTACTTCCCCAGTCTCTCCTCCACCCTCTGTAGTGGGTCATGATCTCTCGTCCTCTCTCCGCTCTCCACTTTTCCGCTCTTCCTTCCTTCTCTACCTTACTGCATGTTTTGTCACGTTGTGTAGTGTGTTGTGTGTGTCTGTGTGGTGTGTGTGTCGTGTGTGTGTGTGTGTGTGTGTGTGTGTGTGTGTGTGTGTGTGTGTGTGTGTTGTGTTGTATTGTGTGTGGTGTGTGTGAGTGTTTGTGTGTGTGTGTGTGTGTGTGTTTGTGTGTGTGGTGTGGTGTGTGTGTGTGTGTGTGTGTGTTGTGCTGTCTGTGTGTTTTTGTGTTTTTGTGTTTGTGTGTGTGTTGTGTTGTTTTGTGTCTTTGTCTTGCTGTTTGTGTCCTGTTGTCTGTTGTGTCTGTTTGTGTCCATGTGTTGTCTTTGTGTCTGTTTAGTGCATGTTTGTCTTTGTGTCTGTTTTAGTGTCCATGTTGTGTTTGTGTCTGTTTTAGTGTCCATGTTTGTCTTTGTGTCTGTTTGTCCATGTTTGTCTTGTGTCTGTTTTCATATTTGTCGTGCTGCCTCTGTGACTTTCTTTGTGTCTGTTTTGTGTCCTGTTTGTCATGTGTCTGTTTGTCACTGTCTGTGTCTATATGTATCTGTCTTTGATGCAATTCTCTTGTCACTCTTGTCTTTGTGTCTGTTTAGTGTCCATTTGTTTTGTGTCTGTTTGGTCATCGTTTTGTCCATTGTCTGTCTTTGTCGTCTGTGTCTATAATGTCCTGTCTGTCTATGTTGTGTCATCTCTTTGTCCATCTGTCTTTGTGTCTGCTCTCTGTGTCTATAACGTGTCTGTCTTTATGTCTGTTTGTCATCTCTTTGTCCATCTGTCTGTTGTGAAGCTCGTCTCGGTCTCTGTGTCTATAACTGTGCCTGTCTGTTCCATGTCTGTGTCATCTCTTTGTCCATCTGTCTGTGTGTCTAAGCTCGTCTCGGTCTCTGTGTCTATAACTGTGCCTGTCTGTTTATGTCTGTGTCATCTCTTTGTCCATCTGTCTGTGTGTCTAAGCTCATCTCGGTCTCTGTGTCTATAACTGTGCCTGTCTGTTTATGTCTGTGTCATCTCTTTGTCCATCTGTCTGTTGTCTAAGCTCGTCTCAGTCTCTGTGTCTATAACTGTGCCTGTCTGTTTATGTCTGTGTCATCTCTTTGTCCATCTGTCTGTGTGTCTAAGCTCGTCTCGGTCTCTGTGTCTATAACTGTGCCTGTCTGTTTATGTCTGTGTCATCTCTTTGTCCATCTGTCTATGTGTCTAAGCTCGTCTCGGTCTCTGTGTCTATAACTGTGCCTGTCTGTTTATGTCTGTGTCATCTCTTTGTCCATCTGTCTTTGTGTGTGAGCTCGTCTCGGTCTCTGTGTCTATAACTGTGCCTGTCTGTCTATGTCTGTGTCATCTCTTTGTCCATCTGTCTGTATGTCTAAGCTCGTCTCAGTCTCTGTGTCTATAACTGTGCCTGTCTGTTTATGTCTGTGTCATCTCTTTGTCCATCTGTCTGTGTGTCTAAGCTCGTCTCGTCTCTGTGTCTATAACTGTGCCTGTCTGTTTATGTCTGTGTCATCTCTTTGTCCATCTGTCTATGTGTCTAAGCTCGTCTCGGTCTCTGTGTCTATAACTGTGCCTGTCTGTTTATGTCTGTGTCATCTCTTTGTCCATCTGTTTTGTGTCTAAGCTCGTCTCGGTCTCTGTGTCTATAACTGTGCCTGTCTGTTTATGTCTGTGTCATCTCTTTGTCCATCTGTCTATGTGTCTAAGCTCGTCTCGGTCTCTGTGTCTATAACTGTGCCTGTCTGTTTATGTCTGTGTCACCTCTTTGTCCATCTGTTTGTGTGAGAGAGAGAGAGAGAGAGAGAGAGAGAGAGAGAGAGAGAGAGAGAGAGAGAGAGAGAGAGAGAGAGAGAGAGAGAGAGAGAGAGAGAGAGAGAGAGAGAGAGAGAGAGAGAGAGAGAGAGAGAGAGAGAGAGAGAGAGAGAGAGAGAGAGAGACAGACAGACAGACAGACAGACAGACAGACAGACAGACAGACAGCAGCACAGAGACAGACAGACAGAGACAGAGACAGAGAGACAGAGAGACAGAGAGACAGAGACAGAAATAGATAATTGCTGAGAATTGCTGTTGCTGATAACTGCTGCTGGCTTAAATAAGAACATTTGAAAGATCTGGGTTCTGAGGAGAGGGTATCTCAGTTTCTGCGTCCGCGGTTCCCCACCGAAATTTCGGTCCTCAGCCAAGGAGCGGGAGCCGTTTCTTAGTGGGCCGGGAATCCTAGCGGGAGTTTTTCCGGTCGTTAACTCAGGGACCAAAGTAAAAGCAATTATCTCCCCTAGTTCTAAACAACGACAAACAATTATCTCCCTCTTCCCCCCCCCCCTTCCCCCACCCTTCCCCCCGCCCGTCTTCCGCCCCCCCTCCCCATCCACCCCTTTCTCCCTCACTGCTGGCTCGTGTCTGCCAGCGGTGTCTCTGGAGAAGTGGCCAGGATGGGTACGAATTGAATTAAAATGATTGCTGTTGCTCCGCCGCCACGACAGCCGGCTCAGCAAGCTTCCCACTGACAGACTTACCTCCCGTGAGAGTCCACTTCCGCACCTGCGCAGTGCGGAGAGAGCAAAATGGCCGGCGCTGAGAACGGAAACGGCTGAAGCGGATCCAGTGCGGTCCTGGGTCTGATTGTTATTGGCCGCGGAGGAGAAAAAGATGGGTGTTATTTATTCATAGGTGACAATAGCGTGTTGACACCGGTGACGCGTCGCGTTGATGTTATGACGGAAGGACGCATATGGAGAGGCTGTGGCGGCACTGGCTGGGTGGGAAATTAAAGTCATAACCACGAAAAGACTAAAAGGAAGTGACGTAAGCGGCTGTGCGGAGTAATCGGGCAGCTGCGGGGATGGTGACGTCTTGCACGCGCACTTTTTGTTGCTGATAATTGCTGCTGAAGTTGTTTAGCGTTCAGCTGTTCTGGAAGCGCCCAAACTCCAAAAGTCGTTTTCCGGCACCTTTGCTCCGAACTCTGCCATAAGTGGTTATACCACTCACGCCCTTATGTAACCGTACTGGTTGACTAAGGCGTAAAAAAATAAGTTACTCGCGGATGGGGCATTTCTTATCTCCGTGCAGCTGTCTACCGAAATCGCCCCTATCGAATGAATGAATATTGTTGCTTAACGCCCACGGAGGCGAGCAGGCCTATTTGGGACGGGGACGAGTGGGAAAAGGAGGACAGAAGAGTGAAACCTCGAGACTTGCGCCAGCCCGGAAGACCAAGGCTGCCATGGACCGCCGCCAGAACAACAGGATGTTAAGGCAGTGTCCGCCAGGCACTGGGCAGCAACTACCGCACCACGCAATTGCTGTCCCAGCTGTTGTGCAGAACAGAGTCACAAAAACAATGTCCGTGGCTCCGCCGTTGGGAAACAACTGAAGCGAAAGAAGTCCAACTCTCAAGCCCAGCTCCACCTCCCTGCTCTTGATCTCTTCTGGGCTAACTTGTGGGTCCAGCACCACCTTCCCCCCTCTTGATCTCGCCTGGACCCGCAAAAGTGTCTAACTTCTTCGTGAGAGTCCAGCTCACCTCCCTCTTGAACTCGCCTGGACTCTGCCGCCCCTACCACACTGTCAGCGCCCTTTGTATGTAAGCAGGTTTGGTCTAGCGGTAAGGTGTTAGGCTGGTAAGCAGAGAGACCTCGGTTCGAATCCGCTTCGGCTCTCTTTTCTCTTCAAGAAGTTTGTGGTTTGTGGACACTTTCTTGTGACTTTGTCCCTCATAATTATTGAAACATTAAAATGGCTCTCATCGCTGCCCATCTTGAGGCAGGAGTCACTCTGTTGTGTGATAGTGTAGCGATAGGTGTATAATCTCCTTCTCCACCCAGCCATACCCCCCCCCCCCTTTCTCCCCGTTCCTAATAAACCCTGCGGTTTCTGTGGCCATTACGCCCCATGTTTACTTACTTGCCCTTTGTAAAATTTCCGAAAAGTTTGAGTACTTAAACTGTGGAAGCGGCCCAGCGTTGAAGCACGCACGTAAATGTCGGCAGCGTCCGTCCCTGAGTGAACAAAATAGAGAGAGAGAGAGAGACGAGAGAGAGAGAGAGAGAGAGAGAGAGAGAGAGAGACAGAGACAGAGACAGAGACAGAGACAGAGACAGAGACAGACAGAGAAACGAAAACTTTATTTTTACAAGGATTGTAGTTTAGAGAGAGAGAGAGAGAGAGAGAGAGAGAGAGAGAGAGAGAAGAGAGAGAGAGAGAGAGAGAAGAGAGAGAAGAGAGAAGACCAGAAGACAGACAGAGAGAGGAGTAGAGAGAGATAGAGACAGGAGACGAGAAGAGAGGGAAAAGAAGACAAAAGGAGAACTCGAAAATTTATTTTATCAAGGTTGTAGTTGAGAGAGAGAGAGAGAGGGAGAGAGAGAGAGAGAGAGAGAGAAGAGAGAGAGAGAGAGAGAGAGAGAGAGAGAGAGAGAGAGAGAGACTCAAAAACTTTATTTTTACAAGGATTGTAGTTTAGAGAGAGAGAGAACGAACGAACGAACGGTTTATTGAACTAGGCCATCTGCCCGTGTCAAATTGGGAGCAATCGGGGAAGTAATGCAATACATGGATACACAAAATCAATAGAGAGAGAGAGAGAGAGAGAGAGAGAGAGAGAGAGAGAGAGAGAGAGAGAGAGAGAGAGAGAGAGAGAGAGAGAGAGAGAGAGATTTCTGTGTCGCTTCGAACGAGTTGGGGTTTGTTAAACTGTTCAGACTTGTCTGTGCGGTTACAAACTTGCTGCCATTTGAGCACCAATAAAAACGCTGTCGGCTAGCTGGTATTTGGAGACCTGTACCATAACCAGAAGTGGATGGAGACCTATACGTAACCAGCAGTGGATAGAGGAAGGCTGGAGACCTGTACCGTAACCAGCAGTGGTTGGAGATCTGTACCGTAACCAGCAGTGGTTGGAGATCTGTACCGTAACCAGCAGTGGTTGGAGATCTGTACCGTAACCAGCAGTGGATTTAGGAAGGATGGAGACCTGCACCGTAACCAGCAGTGGTTGGAAACCTGTACCGTAACCAGCAGTGGTTGGAGACCTGTACCGTAACCAGCAGCGGTTGGAGACCTGTACCGTAACCAGCAGTTGTTGGAAACCTGTACCGTAATCAGCAGTGATTGGAGGAAGGATGAAGACCTGTACCATAACCAGCAGAGATTGGAGGAAGGATTGAGACCTGTACGTAACCAGCAGTGGTTAGAGGAAGGACGAAGACCTGTACCGTAACCAGCAGTTGTTGGAGGAAGGATGGAGTCTGTAACCAGCAGTGGTTGGAGGAAGGATTGAGACCTGTACGTAACCAGCAGTGGTTAGAGGAAGGACGAAGACCTGTACCGTAACCAGCAGTGGTTGAAGGAAGGATGGAGTCTGTAATCAGCAGTGGTTGGAGGAAGGATGGAGTCTGTAACCAGCAGTGGTTGGAGGAAGGATGGAGTCTGTAACCAGCAGTGGTTGGAGGAAGGATGGAGTCTGTAACCAGCAGTGGTTGGAGGAAGGATGTCGATCGAAAAGCAATACTCGGAGTCCAGGAAGAGCCCACAATGCTTGAAACGAGCACAGAGATCCCAGGTGCATGTGTGTGGGAGGAGTAGGCGGCGGTCGGAGGGGGGGGGGGGGTGGAGGGTGGGGGGGGGGGCGGGGGCGGGGGGGGGGGGGCCACACTGCACTGTCACAACTGCGCGGCTCAGTCTGCATTATTAGATTTAAAGGGGAATCGAACGCAGGACACGCAAAGGGCGCTGTCGATAGGCATGGGACAGCAGTGACACACAGCAGTTCTTCTCCAGAGTTCTCATCCAATTATCGAAAGATCGACGTCTTGAAACTCGCCAAGAAACACGCACGCAGGCACGCGCGCGCACGACCCCCCCCCCCCCCCCGCGCACACCCACACAACACTACACCGTAGCATGCACTTATTCGCGCACGCACCTTTCACACCAAAGCGCCCCCCCCCCCCCCCAAGCCCGCACACACACACAAACACACAAAACACACACACACAACACACACACCCCCACACACACACACACACACACTGCCCACACCACACACACACACACACACACACACACACCACACACACACACACACACACACACACACACACACACACACACACACACACACACACACACACACACACACACACACACACACACAAC
>JABMCL010002370.1:192500-202500 GCA_018857735.1 Alviniconcha marisindica | reverse complement strand
GAGGAGTTCTCTTACACTCCCGGTGCTGTTTTATGTGAGGAGTTTTTCTTACACTCCCATTGTTGTTTTACGTGAGGAGTTTCTCTTACACTCCCGGTGCAGTTTTATGTGAGGGGTTTCTCTTACACTCCCGGTGCTGTTTTACGTGAGGAGTTTCTATTGCAAGCCCTTGCTGTTTTATGTGGGGAGTTTCTAACTGTCCCCAATATTCCCTGGACAGACAAAAAGTCTAAAACTTAAAAATAATGTGGCTTGTTAGCGGAGCCATTATGTAGGTTGTGCATGGGTCCTTTCTCTTGCCACCCATCTCATCACCGACATGTGCCCCTTACTTCCGGCATGCTTCTCACACTCAAGTCTGATCCACTGCTTTCGCTTCTAGCATCACTGAACCACGTTTTGTGCAGTTTCTCTGTACCGTCTTAATTTTGTGCGCCCGTGTGTGTGTGTGTGTGTGTGTGTGTGTGTGTGTGTGTGTGTGTGTGTTGTGTGTGTGTGTGTGTTGTGTGTGTGTGTGTGTGTGTGTGTGTGTGTTGTGTGTTGTGTGTGTGTGTGTGTGTGTGTGTGTGTGTGTTGTGTGTGTGTTGTGTGTGTGTGGTGTGTGTGTGTGTGTGTGTGTATTTGTGTGTGTGTGTGTGTGTGTGTGTGGTGTTGTGTTGTTTGTGTGTGTGCGTGTGTGTGTGTGTGTGGTGGTGTGTGTGTGTGTGTTGTGTGTGTGTGTGAAGTTGTGTGTGTGTGTTTTTGTGTGTGTGTGGTGTGTGTGTGTGTGTGTGTGTGTGTGTGTGTGTGTGTGGTGTGTGTGTGTGTGTGGTGTGTGTGTGTGTTGTGCGTGCGTGCGTGCGTGCGTGCGTGCGTGCGTGCGTGCGTGCGTGCGTGCGTGCGTGCGTGCGCGGCGTCGTGCGCGTGCGTGCGTGCGTGCGGTGCGTGCGTGCGTGCGTGCGTGCGTGCGTGCGTGCGTGCGTGCGTGCGTGCGTGCGTGCGTGCGTGCGCGCGCGTGTGTGTGTGTGTGTGTGAACGCGAGCGCGTGCGAAGAATACAGTATGACTCTATACTTTTATCCGTTTTTGAGGTTTTAATGTATACGTTATTGTTGATCTTGTAAAGCGCGGTGTGCTCATCATTGTCAGTGAGATACGGCGCTACAGAAATGACCGCTATCATTATTATTAGTATCATTATACAGTTTAGTCATCAGGTCTTTATTTCTCTCTCTCTTTCTGTTCTTACACCAACACGGCAACCTAGTTTAAGTTGACATAGTTTTCGGTTCTCTTGCTGGTCAAGGCTGTTTTATTCGGGAAGTTACTTTTAAGCCATGTTAAAACTGGGTTGAAAGCTTCCACAACTCGTTTGTAGCATACCAAAGCCCTTTAATTTTTGCTCAACTCTAGTCCACAGTGTGAAGGAAGCAAACGGAAGATGGCACCGGTACCTTTCATAGAAAGCAATGATACTGACTCTGCATCTAAAAAAACCCACTTGAGATCTAAGTTGGAATTCAACGCATATAACACTTCCTTTGAGTCCGCACAAAACAGAATAATGAATAACAACACTGCAGATTAACAATACACGATAAAATCATTAGGAAGGTAACTGACTCTGCAATAAAAATATAGAGATTCCTTTCGAAATGTTGCAAATGATTGGAATATTATTGGTCAGCAATGTGACAGTTGAGTAAATTCGATAGGATGTTGTGATTGTCTTCTCTGTTCGTGTCAGCGTGGCCCTCATCAATTCCCAAGCAGGAGCTGGAGAACTGGACATTAAGGTGCCAGCTTTCCTGGAACTGATTCTTCTATTCTCAAACAGTCCAGGAGAGTATGAGGCTATAATTGAAATGGACTGGGAAAGTGTCTTAAACAAAATGTTTCCAGACGGCGGTGTGGATGAGATATGGTATATATGCAAGGGAATATAATAATAATAATAATAATAATAATAATAATAATAGATAACTTTTGTATAGCGCTATTCTCTGGTGTACCCAAACTCACTGCGCTTTACAACATTCTCCAACATTTTCTAAGTTTCACAAACATAATACATATAATTATGACAACTAACAATGTATAATATACAAGTACATGTCCCATATGAGAAACAGCAATATATAAAGAAAATGAATCATATTACTACCTACCCTTAAATATGTCAAGGTGTGGGTGGAGTGAAAGTATGTGTGATAGCTGTGTCGTTAGCTCTACGACTAATTGTTAGCTGTACAACTAACTGTGCAACAAAAAGAGACCACGCGGGGTTGTGTTCGAGGGAACCAAAATTTATTTTCTCTACTGCGCATGCCCAGCGCTACAGGGTTTACAAATACAAGCTTCCGCCGCAGGGGCGTCGTCTGCTACGATGACCGTCAACTGCGATAGCAACAGCTTATCGTGACAATAGCTAAACTGTCAGAAAGCATGCGATAATGTTTATGTAGTCTTTGAGCGATATCGTGCAAGTACACGACATTTAGTGCGTAAGAATGTTTTAGTATTTATGCGTATATGAAATCTTGCGTGTAAGAGATACAGATCAAGTGAAATTAACTATGTGCATGGATACATATACAAATGTATGTTTTGTTTGCGACTGCAAATAAGTGTATCGTTAAAAGATTCTGATCTTTTACTGAGTTTTATTATTTATTTATTTTTGTGTAACTTGCTGATATACGCTGTTATTTTGATAATTGTAGGATCAGTCTAATATCACTTATGCAAGAAGACTTTAAATTAAAAGGAAGCAGGAGAAGAATGGCTTGGTATAATTGTGGTGATGACGTAGGCACTGAGAGAAAACTAAGATTTTCGTATTCCTTATTTTTTACCTGACTGGCTTTTTGTAATGCTCTGTCTGTCTGTCTGTCTCTTGTCTCTGTCTGTCTGTCTGTCAGTCTGTCTGTCTGTCTCTCTCTGTGTCTCTGTCTCTCTCTGTGTGTCGCTTCCTCTCATTGATTGTTCTCACTGTTCTGGCACCCCCCCCCCTCTCTTACACATTTTTAAATTCTCTTATGGTGTGTATTTATCAAACTTTGGTATTCTATATTCATGCGCACGGTCTCCTATTCTATATTATCGAATAGGGTGAATGTGATAGGAACAGAACATGCAAAGAGGTAAGAATTCAAAGAGCGATGGTATTGTAGTTGGATGGATGCATGCTATATGAATAAAAAGCACCAGAATGATGTGCTTGGGAAACAAGTCATATTCAAGAGATCACGACACAGTCGTATCACAGGTAACCCCCGAAAACAAAAACAAAGAGGAACAAAGTTTTAAAGCAAGTCAACAACAACAACAACAAACTACCAAAAATCAACCAACCAACCAACCGATCAGCCAACCAACCAACCAACAACAATAACAATAACAGCAGCAGCAGCAGCAACAACAACAACAACAACACACACACACTCACACACACACACACACACACACACACACACACACACACACACACACACACACACACACACACACACACACACACACACACACACACACACACACACACACACACACACACACACACACACACACACACACACACACACACACACAGCACCACACAGCACACCACAACTGCACCACACACACACAACACATACACACACAGCACACACACACACAACACACACACACACACACACACACATCACCACACACACACACACACACACAGCACACACCACACACACACACACACACACCACACACACCACACACAACACACACACACACACATGCACCACACACAACACACACACATGCACGCACACACACACACACCACAACACACACACACACACACAAACACACACACACACCACACACACACACACCACACACACACACACACACACACACACACACACACACACACACACACACACACACAACACACACACACACACACACACACACACACACACACACACACAACCAACCCAAGAACAACAAATAAACAAAACAAAAACGAAACAAAACAAACAAAAACTCGCAAAACTGGTTATAATGGAAAGAGGTGACAATCCGCTGAAGGAATTTGATGTGCGAGGCCGTTTCGAATACTATAGATATAGATAACTTTTATACCATCCACTATACCATCCGCCCCCCTCCCAGTGACAATGACAATGTTAGAATCCTCACAATACTGAGAGCGGACGTTCATGAAAGAAGAAGCAGAAGAAGCAGGAAGAAGTAGAAGCAGAAAAGAAGATCAACATAAAAAGTCAAAATCAAAGACTTTGTTCTAACATGCTCCGTTGATTTTATTGTCACTTTGGAATCCTGCTTGCGTCAGTGACTCGATTGTCGAGAACAGTGTCATGATTCACTGCTGGCACAGCGGTACCTGCGGCCACTTTGGAATCCTGCTTGCGTCAGTGACTCGACTGTCGAGAACAGTGTCATGATTCACTGCTGGCACAGCGGTACCTGCGGCCACTTTGGAATCCTGCTTGCGTCAGTGACTCGATTGTCGAGAACAGTGTCATGATTCACTGCTGGCACAGCGGTACCTGCGGCCACTTTGGAATCCTGCTTGCGTCAGTGACTCGATTGTCGAGAACAGTGTCATGATTCACTGCTGGCACAGCGGTACCTGCGGCCACTTTGGAATCCTGCTTGCGTCAGTGACTCGATTGTCGAGAACAGTGTCATGATTCACTGCTGGCACAGCGGTACCTGCGGCCACTTTGGAATCCTGCTTGCGTCAGTGACTCGATTGTCGAGAACAGTGTCATGATTCACTGCTGGCACAGCGGTACCTGCGGCCACTTTGGAATCCTGCTTGCGTCAGTGACTCGATTGTCGAGAACAGTGTCATGATTCACTGCTGGCACAGCGGTACCTGCGGCCACTTTGGAATCCTGCTTGCGTCAGTGACTCGATTGTCGAGAACAGTGTCATGATTCACTGCTGGCACAGCGGTACCTGCGGCCACTTTGGAATCCTGCTTGCGTCAGTGACTCGATTGTCGAGAACAGTGTCATGATTCACTGCTGGCACAGCGGTACCTGCGGCCACTTTGGAATCCTGCTTGCGTCAGTGACTCGATTGTCGAGAACAGTGTCATGATTCACTGCTGGCACAGCGGTACCTGCGGCCACTTTGGAATCCTGCTTGCGTCAGTGACTCGATGTCGAGAACAGTGTCATGATTCACTGCTGGCACAGCGGTACCTGCGGCCACTTTGAATCCTGCTTGCGCAGTGAGAGCGAGAACAGTGTCTGTTCACTGCCAACGGACCTCCCCAAAGCTTCGTGGACCACAAAACGGTTTTTTCAGGGGAAGCCCCCACTTTGGAACCTTTTGCCATACTCTTGGAAAAAGGCAGTTACCCCAAAGGGAGGCCTGTTCGTGTGACCGACTGTCGAAACAGAAATGCACGCTGGCACAGCCCCGCCCACTTTGAAATCCGTTTGAGTCTCGATTTGGGAAAGTGTCATATTCCTCTGGCACACATCCACTTTAATCTGCCACGCGAGCAGAGAGCAGTAGCAAAGAGGCTGTTCGTGCCAACAACAGCAAGCACGTGACCACGACGATCAGTGAGCCACTTTGGAGACCTCTGACCATACTCTGAGAGCAGTAGCAAAGAGGCTGTTCGTGCCAACAACAGCAAGCACGTGACCACGACGATCAGTGAGCCACTTTGGAGACCTCTGACCATACTCTGAGAGCAGTAGCAAAGAGGCTGTTCGTGCCAACAACAGCAAGCACGTGACCACGACGATCAGTGAGCCACTTTGGAGACCTCTGACCATACTCTGAGAGCAGTAGCAAAGAGGCTGTTCGTGCCAACAACAGCAAGCACGTGACCACGACGATCAGTGAGCCACTTTGGAGACCTCTGACCATACTCTGAGAGCAGTAGCAAAGAGGCTGTTCGTGCCAACAACAGCAAGCACGTGACCACGACGATCAGTGAGCCACTTTGGAGACCTCTGACCATACTCTGAGAGCAGTAGCAAAGAGGCTGTTCGTGCCAACAACAGCAAGCACGTGACCACGACGATCAGTGAGCCACTTTGGAGACCTCTGACCATACTCTGAGAGCAGTAGCAAAGAGGCTGTTCGTGCCAACAACAGCAAGCACGTGACCACGACGATCAGTGAGCCACTTTGGAGACCTCTGACCATACTCTGAGAGCAGTAGCAAAGAGGCTGTTCGTGCCAACAACAGCAAGCACGTGACCACGACGATCAGTGAGCCACTTTGGAGACCTCTGACCATACTCTGAGAGCAGTAGCAAAGAGGCTGTTCGTGCCAACAACAGCAAGCACGTGACCACGACGATCAGTGAGCCACTTTGGAGACCTCTGACCATACTCTGAGAGCAGTAGCAAAGAGGCTGTTCGTGCCAACAACAGCAAGCACGTGACCACGACGATCAGTGAGCCACTTTGGAGACCTCTGACCATACTCTGAGAGCAGTAGCAAAGAGGCTGTTCGTGCCAACAACAGCAAGCACGTGACCACGACGATCAGTGAGCCACTTTGGAGACCTCTGACCATACTCTGAGAGCAGTAGCAAAGAGGCTGTTCGTGCCAACAACAGCAAGCACGTGACCACGACGATCAGTGAGCCACTTTGGAGACCTCTGACCATACTCTGAGAGCAGTAGCAAAGAGGCTGTTCGTGCCAACAACAGCAAGCACGTGACCACGACGATCAGTGAGCCACTTTGGAGACCTCTGACCATACTCTGAGAGCAGTAGCAAAGAGGCTGTTCGTGCCAACAACAGCAAGCACGTGACCACGACGATCAGTGAGCCACTTTGGAGACCTCTGACCATACTCTGAGAGCAGTAGCAAAGAGGCTGTTCGTGCCAACAACAGCAAGCACGTGACCACGACGATCAGTGGTTGGAGATCTGTATTGGCTGGGTGCGTCCCCGCAGCTGCCGTCAGTGCCTTGGAGACTGACCATTGCGTGCTGTGTGTGATGAGGGGGTGGGTGGGAGGTAAGTTAGGGGGAGGATGGTGGTGGCGGGTGGCGTCGTGGAGGAGGAAGCGGTGGTGGTGGTGGTGGTGGTGGTGGGGACAGCAAGTAAGAAGAGTGAAGCAGTTTGAAAACAAGAAGAAGAAAAAGTAGGAACGGAGGCTCGCTCGCACGGACACGTTTTTAGAACCTCTAGGAGAGATCCAATTTTCTCTCAGTTGGCTGACAGGGAGTGATTTCGCGCTTTATTCAAACAGACGTGCAGACTTAACTTGACTTAACCCGACAACTAATGTTAAGCAGCAAATTACAAAATTCGGAGGGTTTTCGGCTTTCAGGCGGGCACCTTGCGTGCCGCTACAACCTAACCGCGGATTGGTCGCGCGCAAGTCTCTCCACCTTAGGGAGATAAGAAAGGTCCCAGGTCTCGGAGAAATGCAGTGCGTGGGGAAGAAAGCACGAGATTTGCAAATTTTGCCAGCGAGGAGGCTGACAGGAGTCGGGGGAAGGTTGATGGCTTCATCTGCCGCAGCGCCACCTGGGGTCCAGGAGCGTGAAGCGGCACAGAGGCGCGGCGGGAATAGATAGGACGTGTCGCCTCTTCTTCTTCTGTCGTGATAAGCGAGCGGCCGCCGGGAGGGTCCGGCTTGATTATGCCGCGCCCGCCGCTAGGCTATTATAGCGAAGAGCGTCATGGCGGACCGGCCGCTCGTCACTTGCGGTTTGACAAGATGCCAAGAAGACGGTGCTCAAGGATTGCGGTAATTGCAAGCCGGAGAGGACTTTAGCGACCGGAGCAGAGTTCCGCCCTGTGCCGTCCTAGTCCATGCTGATGGTGCTGTGTCCATTCTGCACTGAAGACCTCAACGCAACTCGATGGGGGCCACTAGGAAGCCATCAGGGGATCCGTGGTGACAGACCGGGCGACTTGCATGCTTGAAGGGCTATTCACAACCTCATCTCCGCCGGGACGCACATGGGGTTCTCACTGTGGCTATACTTCACGGCAAGTTATCGACCATTGGTCGGAACCCTCCAGGGGTGAAAAGACTGCGCCGTCTGCAGTATCGAGGGAGGTGAGCCGGATTGGCATAGCGGTAAGGCGTTAGGCTGGTAAGCAGAACGACGTCGGTTCGAATCCGCTGCGGCTCTCCTCTCTCTTCAAAAGTTGTGGTCTGCGGACACTGGCTTGTGACTTTGTCCCCCACAATTAACGAAACATAAAAATGGCTCTCATCGCTGCTCATCTTAATGCAGGAGTCACTCTGGTGGTGAGAATGTAGCGTTGGGTATAGTCTACCCCTTTCCCCATCTCCTGGGATGTCGATCTCCTACCAGTAACACTTCGGAGACAGTTCGGCGTTAAACAGGTTTAACCAACCCAGCCATTGGACACACCGTACGAGAGGAGCGACGCAGACAGTGACACTCAGGTGGCTGACACCCAAGGACATTCAGACTGCTGACACATTGGTCCAAGGACATTCAGATAGTGTAATACACTGGTCCAAGGCCACTCAGATGGCTGACACATATTGGTCCAAGGACGCTCAGATAACTAACATACATTAGTCCAAGGACACTCAGATGGCTGGCATACATTGGTCCAAAGACACTCAGATGGCCGGCATATATTATTTGTCCAAGGTCACTTATTTGGCTGACATCCAAGGACACTCAGATGGCTGACATCCAAGGACACTCAGATGGCTGGATATATTATTTGTCCAAGGACACTCATTTGGCTGACATATATTATTTGTCCAAGGACACTCATTTGGCTGACATCCAAGGACACTCATTTGGCTGACCTCCAAGGAGACTCATTTGGCTGACATCCAAAGACACTCAGTTGGCTGACATCCAAGGACACTCAGATGGCTGACATCCAAGGACACTCAGATGGCTGACCTCCAAGGACACTCAGATGGCTGACCTCCAAGGAGACTCATTTGGCTGACATCCAAAGACACTCAGATGGCTGACATCCAAGGACACTCATTTGGCTGACATCTAAGGACACTCAGATGGCTGACATCCAAGGACGCTCATTTGGCTGACATCCAAGGACACTCAGATGGCTGATATCCAAGGACACTCAGTTGGCTGACATCCAAGGACACTCAGATGGCTGACATCTAAGGACACTCAGATGGCTGACATACATTAGTCCCAGGTGACTATAGCAGCTCAGCAGTTGATAGCCGGCACTGTCCAGAGGGTGTAAATTAAAGTGTCATGCGTTGTCTGCGGTAGGGAGGGAGTACCGTGAGGCACGGCGCACTCCAGACGTGTCGTAGACAGTGACACACGCTGACACTCAGAACGCTGGCTCGCACCAAGCACAGATGCTCCAGCAGCTTATCAGTTGGAAGCTGTCGCAGCGTTCCTGTGCGCTCCTGATTCTCATCGCCAATCCGGCCGCTGTCTGGTGTCTCTTTTTGAGGTCGTTGTAGTTGGTGAAAGGCGCAAATCTTTGTTTGGTGCCTTTGCCGGAAAAGTTAGACTGTATTACTTACGACACTCTTGTATCATCACCATTCTTTCCTATCCGTTGTGTGTGTGTGTGTGTGTGTGTGTGTGTGTGTGTGTGTGTGTGTGTGTGTGTGTGTGTGTGTGTGTGTGTGTGTGTGTGCGTGCCTGTGTGTGTGTTTGTGCGTGCCTGTGTGTGTGTTTTTGTGCCTGTGTGTGTGTTCGTGTGTGTGTGTGGTGTGTGTGTGTGTGTGTGTGGTGTGTGTGTGTGTGTGGTTGTGGTGCTGTGTGTGTGTGTGGGGGGGGGGCGTCTCTCTCTCTCTCTCTCTCTCTCTCTCTCTCTCTCTCTCTCTCTCTCTCTCTCTCTCTCTCTCTCTCTATATATATATATTTTCTCCATATTTCGTCTTCTACAACTACTGCGGGTAAATATTTGTTTCCGCCCTTACTACTGAATCGTATAATTCGAACATTTGAATGGATGCTGATAATCTGCACGTATAAACTGAATAAACTAAAAGTATAAACAAAACAAAATGAAAAACAAAAACAAAACAAAAACCAAAGCT
>JABMCL010002370.1:175000-187500 GCA_018857735.1 Alviniconcha marisindica | reverse complement strand
GAGAGAGAGAGAAGAGAGAGAGAGAGAGAGAGAGAGAGAGAGCCCACGTTTAGGTTGCTCGAGTGGTTAACAGGTGTGACAGTGAACTGACACGCCTCATTTGTGTATATGCAGTTTTTCAGTCAAAAGAATGCACTAAACATCGATTGCTAGACTACTGGAATGGGACTGCTCAACCAGTGGCAATTACGACATCCACGGTGCTATTTACGTTACCAAACTCGGCACTGTTTCACAGCGGGGAGGGGCGAACTGGGGCGTTACCAAACTCGGCACTGTTTCACAGCGGGGAGGGGCGAACTGGGGCGATTACTCGTTTTCTGAACCATGACAGAATTGCACAATGAACTGAACGAGTCTCCCGGTTTTATGCGGCAGGAATATTCTTAAGAATGGTCCATGGCAGCTGTTTTGTTTAGTATTAGAATAACAGACTCCGGCGAAAGTGCTGGACGATCTAATTGAAAAGACGAGAAAAAATGCAATCAGACCAACATTTCAAAAGCAGCATTGTGGACCCGCACTGTCTTCCCGGAGCGCGTATAGGTACCTCTCAAACTAAACTAGACGGGCAGACTTTTGACTGTACATAATTGTAGGTCCAAAGTTCGTGCGAATGGCAGTTAAACCAAAAGAAAAAGGGGATAGACGACACATGCAGAAAGCGAGAGGCACCGTCGTGTCCACGTCCACTCTACGACTACTGTTGATCATCAGTGCGGACAGGGGCCAGTTACTGGTCACCTGGGATATGCCCCCGGTCGAAACCGGACACGGAGGGCCAGAGATTATTTGTAAACTGAGGCTGTTCGCAGGACTTTATTTGGTTGTCTGGCAAATCAATCTGTCGGTTAACTGTGAACATTTTGTTTTCATTAGTGTGCAGTTGGGCGCATGGTGATGCATGGGGGGGGGGGGGGAGAGAGAGAAGAGAGGAGAGAGAGGGGAGAGGAGAGAGAGAGAGAGAGAGAGGGAAAAGAAAGGGGGGGAGGGAGGGAGGGAGGGAGAGAGAGAGAGAGAGAGAGAGAGGGAGGGAGGGAGGGAAGAGAGAGAGAGAGAGAGAGAGAGAGAGAGAGAGAGAGAGAGAGAGAGAGAGAGAGAGAGAGAGAAAGAGAGAGAGAAGAGGAGGAGGAAGAAGAGTTAGGCAGTGACTAGATTTTAACATTTACAAGACGAGTTATAGGAATTAGATTTGAAGAAGAAGACGAAGAAAAGGTATTTCGAGTAGTTTGGGGTTTTACGCCCAGTCAACCAGTACGGTTATATCAGGGCGAGTATGCATTTTGAGCGGAAGAAGAAGAAGAAGAAGAAGACGACTAATTATAAGAGAAGGATAAAGAGAAGAACGCGAGCAAAGAAGCAAACGAGGTCATCCAGGATCTTGAGAAGGGACTGCAGACAAAACTCCTGATTATGGATTTGATGAAGCATTCGATATAGTCAACCATGACATTCTGACGCACAATTAAACTACTACGGAATCCAGGGAAAGATTGTACGCTAGAAACTGATTTAAAAAAAAACCAAGAGTCATCAAGCTGTCGTCGTTGTTGGAGCCAGGTGAGAGTTTGCACCTGTTGAGTCGGGAGTCCCACAAGGTTTTGTCTTGGGGCCTAACCTGTACGTTAATGACCTGCCATAATAGACCAGTTCCAGCTACAGACTTTTCGCTGATGACACTGGCTGCCATATGACTGTCTCTAAAGGTCAGGACCAACGAATACTCCAGCAACATCTCGACCAAATGGCAATGCGGGAAGAGACTCTACGTATTTCTTCCCTGATCTGTGCGCAAGTCTGAGAGATTCTGGTGTTTTATCCCTGACTTACAAGACATTTTGGTGACGTTCTGTCCGACTGAAATGCGGGAAAGAGCGTAACACGCGGGCTCGTAAAAAACAACAACAAAAAACAACAACATAAAGTTAAGAGAACAGTACAACAAACACAACACCACCAATAAAAGAGACTTACTTTAACCATAGTAAAGTTATGAATATATTGTCTATCAATAACACAGCAGTTCTGGCCGGATCATGCAAAGTTGTATCAACTTGTGGGTCGTTTTGGCGATGCTGCAGGCTGATTTGATTTACCGACGTGCAATACTCGAGAACTGTTTCTTCTTCTTCCATTTCCAGTAAGCTTACTATTTCTTTTTTTTCTTTTCTTTTTAAACGTGCCTCCCACGCCTTATATATTTAAACAGCAATGCGTGAAACTGACCGTATGCTGAATGGAGTAACTTTCCATTGGCTCATAGTGTTTCCTATCTGTTTGAAAGTTGTAACAGGTTTGTGTCTGGTGATGTATGTTGATTAAGCTTGAATATCTGTGCACCGTTTTTAAAAATGCCTTGATCAAGACACAAAATCTCAGCATTCTATAACGTACAGGTGTATTGACTGATTCGTTTGTTTGATGAAATGTTACGGTTATAATCTTTATTTCTCGGGGGTGGTGGTGAGTAGGTGGGAATGGGGCAGGGGTAGAGGTGGAGGTTAAAGGAACTCTCCTTCCCAGGCTAAACGTCTCATGTGTTTGGAGCAGGTTAAAAGAACATGGTCCGAAGTAAGCGTTTTGCTATTGAACGTGCCATTGATTTGATATCGATGAGATGACTTTTTTGAACACCATATCTAACTCTTGTTTCACGAGCTCATTACCTCGTTGTGAGCTTTTCCCGCGCTTTATTTTAACGTCATCAAAATGTCCCTCACGTCACGGCCGGAACAAAAGGAAGCTCACAGTTTTGCGTACAGGTCACGGAAGAAATGCATGTGGATTGCAATAATTTTTGTCACCGAATGTTTTATCTCTGTGGAGTGAACGGTTGATGACGTATTGCAGTGTTCTAAGAGAGAGAGAGAGAGAGAGAGAGAGAGAGAGAGAGAGAGAGAGAGAGAGAGAGAGAGAGAGAGAGAGAGAGAGAGAGAGAGAAGGTGTGGTCTGTTGGGTTTAACCTCAATCTGTTTTTAACTCATAATGATTGATTTTTTGTATTAAACGAAGTCGGCAGAAAAAACAACAAAACGCAACAGACAAATCATAGCTAAAATAACAAACATAAAAACCTTTTTTTGTTTCGCCAAATTTGAGAAGGCTAGTTCCTTTAAAGGGGGGAGGGGAGGGGAGTTTACCAAAGGACAAAACGCAGGGCTCAAGCGGCTGAATTTCCATAGAAATAGTCCCAGCGACCACGTCTCACTTGTCTGCGTGCCGGGACGTCTTCCAACAGTGTTTACAAATTCCTTCATTCCACGTCAACGAAAGCGTTCTCAGATCTCAGCCTCCATCATGGCCGCCTCCCTCCCCTGGATAGAAGAGATGCACCATGGGACTGTTGCGCTCAGCCAATCGACGAAGAGATACGAGCGGCGCACTGGAAGGCTCCGTCACGGGACAGGAAGAAATCAATTCAGATTTTACGTCGGGCCCTTTGTGGGCATGGAGCATGGCGGTCCCGAGGCGACGCTTGTCAGAAAGAGAGAAGGGCAGCAGATGCAGAATGACTTCTTCCATTCCCTGCACGGTTACGTCAGAAGGATAAGAAAACAAATCTTTCTTCCAGATATGCGTTGTGTGCTTGTGCTTTTGTGCTTTTTCTGTGCTTGTTGTTTGTTTTGTGTGGGCGGGTTGTCACGGGAGAAGAGTTGTGAAAATATCGAGCTGGTGTGTCTAAACTGTATAAACTAAAGAGGGGACTTTTAGCATCCTATCCATCGACCACAGAGAAACGTAACCGAACGGACGAACGAATGAACGTATCTCTCTCTCTCTCTCTCTCTCTCTCTCTCTCTCTCTCTCTCTCTCTCTCTCTCTCTCTCTCTCTCTCTCTCTCTCTCTCTCTATATATATATATACAGATCAGTCAAGGAATCAGTCAAGCCGACCGGGCAGGCCTTGAAAAAGGCCCAAGCTGGGCGAAAATTTGCAGTAAAAGTTTCCAAACCAAGACATGCTTGGACTTTCTTATACTCTCTCTCTCTCTTCAATTGCATAATTAATATATGAATTAATTATACTGTGCATCGTTGTAACGTTTCATCTGTTTCGCTTTGAAACTCACTCATGTATCATAGAGGGATTCGGCGCACTAAAATAATTTATTTTTGCTTTATTTATTTAAAACCGGACCAAGGAACGAAAGAACCAGCTAACAATTATCCATCCAATTCTAGCTAGTGTGTATACATGTAATTCTACTAGGTGAATATGGTGGTTATTCGGCCAATCATTTATTTAGTCATCGATCCAAGCAAGCAGATAGACAGATAGATAACTGGTTTTAGCGCCCAGTCAACCATGACGGTTAAATTAGGGCGAAGCACATTTTTTCAGAACACCAAGCAAGCAGGCACGCAGTTGATAAGCCTACCTTTTTGTTTTGACTAAAATTTATTTGTAGGAAAAACCTGTACTAAAATTGCACCCACTCATTCAAGTTGTGTGGACCAATAGATCCACCGACTGGTTAAACAAACAAACAAAACAAAAACACAAAACAAAAACAAACAAACAAACAAACAATCCCCCGAAAAACGAACAAACAATAGAAAAACAAAACAAACAAACAAGCAAAAAAGCCGTTACATTTTAATCGGACAAAGCAAAAACAAACAAAAATGCAAAAAAATTCAGTGGAAGCACTCCTTTCAAGCAACAAATAGATGAAACACGAAAAACACTAAAAATATTCCAAACAACAACAGCAGCAGCAGCAACAAGCAAGCAAACAAACAAACAAACGATGACATTGACAGGAATGTGAATTGATCTAATAGCCTATATTGCAGTTGATGGAGAGGTTTCTGGGGAGAAGGCAAGCACGAGGTCGACGTGAACATGAAATGGGCGTGATGTAATGAGTATGTGACATGAAAATTAGATGACGTACAGAGAGAACTCAAACTCGAAAACATTATTTTACAAGGATTGGAGTTTAGGTTCAGTAAAAACCTGTCTAACAACTAGTTCTTGCTAGAGAGAGAGAGAGAGAGAGAGAGAGAGAGAGAGAGAGAGAGAGAGAGAGAGAGAGAGAGAGAGAGAGAGGGGGGTGGGGTGGGGCTGGGGGAGTGGGGGTGTGGGGTGGAAGAATATCTGTTGCTTGAAATAGTGTATTATCTGTTCGTTGCTTAAAAGGCTGTTTTTACTTAACATTTTGCGCATGGTTTGCAATGTCTAATTAAAATAAGCGTACGATTTGAAGTTTTCATAGTGTCTAGTTAAAATAAGCGTGTTTAATTTTTTTTAAACTTTTTAAACTTTTGTGTTTAGATCTTGTTTCAGAACGCTGACAGTATACTTTGATTCAGATTTATTTTGTACCTTTCTAATCTAGGGCTATGTAGACATTCTCCGGATAGGCTACCTGCAGAAATCTACAAACAGATACGACTAGCACTAACAAGTGGTTGCCATCAATAGCTCATTTGGTGCAACCCCAACCCCACCTACCAGATCAACCCGCCAGGACGCCAGCCGACGTGCCTCCTACCTGCTTCCAAAATACCTTATACAGGAAGGAACCCTTCTTCCTCTGTAACTTCAGTAGGTGGAACAGCATTCCACCCGAGTCAGTGGAACAGCCTTCCACCCGAGTCAATGGATCAGCCTTCCACCCGAGTCAATGGAACAACCTTTCACTCTAGGCAGTGGAACAACCCTCCACCCGAGTCAGTGGAACAGCCTTCCACCAGAGTCAGTGGAACAGCCTTTCACCCTAGGCAATGGGACAGCCTTCCACCCGAGTCAGTGGAGCAGCATTCCACGTGAGTCAGTGGAACAATCTTCTACCCGAGTCAGTGGAACAGCCTTCCACCCGAGTCAGTGGAACAGCATTCCACGTGAGTCAGTGGAAGAATCTTCTACCCGAGTCAGTGGAACAGCTTTCTACCCGAGGCAGTTGAACAGCCTTCTACCCGAGGCAGTGGAACAGCCTTCCACCCGAGTTAGTGGAACAGCCTTCCACCCGAGTTAGTGGAACAGCCTTCCACCCGATTCAGTGGAACAACCTTCCACCCGAGGCAGTGGAACAGCCTTCCACCCGAGTCAATGGAACAGCTTTCCACCCGAGGCACTGGAACAGCCTTCCACCCGAGTCAGAGGAACAGCCTTCCACCCGAGGCAGTGGAACAATCTTATACCCGAGTCAGTGGAACAGCCTTCCACCCGATTCAGTGGAACAGCCTTTCCACCCGAGTCAGTGGAACAATCTTATACCCGAGTCAGTGGAACAATCTTCTACCCGAGTCAGTGGAACAGCCTTCCACCCGATTCAGTGGAACAGCCTTTCCACCCGAGTCAGTGGAACAATCTTCTACCCGAGGCAGTGGAACAGCCTTTCCATCCGAGGCAGTGGAACAGCCTTTCCACCCGAGGCAGTGGAACAGCATTCCACCCGAGGCAGTGGAACAGCCTTCCACCCGAGGCAGTGGAACAGCCTTCCACCCGAGGCAATGGAACAGCCTTCCACCCGAGTCAGCGGAACAGCTTTTCATCCGAGGCAGTAGAAAAACCTTCCACCCGAGCCAGTCGAGCAGCCTTCCACCCGAGGCAGTTTCATCTCCCTCTTTGACAACCTTCGGATTCCGAATATACCATCCCCCCAAACACACACACACACACACACACACACACACACACACACACACACACACACCACACACACACACACACACACACACACAAACACAACAACAACAAAACACCAAAAAAAACCCACAAAAACAACAACACACGTCAGTCACTAAACGGAAACTCTAATTCAAAAACGGACAAACATTTCTCCTCACACGAAAATTTATCAAAGCGCAAACTCTTAAAATTAATATCTTTAAAATGTTGTCTGTCTTCTTTGTTACAGCAATTGCGTCCAGTTTCACAGGGGTATTTCTCGAAATGTTTGTTGTTGCTGTTGTAGATTGTTCTGCCTTCCATAACCTTCTGGTGGATGATTATGGGTCTTCTTCTTCTTCCAGATACAATACCAAAAACAAAACAAGAAAACAAAACTTTGTTATCTCTGCGTAGAGAAATTTGCCTTCTGGTTCGTCTGTTACATAAAACATTCAATGCATTTTAAAATAAAACATTCAAGAATTAAAGAAAAAAAGACAAAAAAAGAGAGAGAGAGAGAGAGAGAGAGAGAGAGAGAGAGAGAGAGAGAGGAGAGAGAGAGAGAGAGAGAGAGAGAGAGAGAGAGGTGACAAATCGCTGAAATACAAAATCAATAGATTATTATAACAACATGCAGTTCCACACACACACACACACACACACACACACACACACACACACACACACACACACACACACACACACACACACACAGAGTTTCCACTGGCTCACTAGTCACTTAAATCATCGATTAAGTATCACTATAAAGCAAACGTTCCTTACACATTCAAACACACATAGTTCAGGAGCTGTGTGAGAGTCGAGGTGGCCGTCCTGGGCTGTCCGTGCTAACGAGCCTTCTGGTTTCCGTGGACGTAAAGAATCATTGCACCGTGCTTCGGCATTGGTCACAACTTGTCCCTAATATGTCAACTGACATCTGAGGACATTAAGCTTCACTTCATCACCATCAACATTCAAACACTAAAATCTACGGCTTCACATACTGGCTGTATTTATGGAGCAATCACATCAAATGCAGGCGGTATTCATGTGGGCCGGCTCACAAAGTGGAGCGACTTGTTCCAGTGAAACTTATGCACACGTGTACGTACTCAGGAAATGGTCCATGCAGTATCAATGAGTAATGACTGACAAATTATAATACACATAACAAAACGTAAGCGCACGATATACCAGCCACGTTGAAAAATTATTACGCACGCACCGGGACAAAAAACATATACACACACACACACACACACACACACACACACACACACACACACACACACACACACACACCACACACAACGCACACACACACACACACAGCCGACTCACACACACTACAAACGACAGGCACACACAGTACACAGACACACACAACACACCACAACACGACACAGACACACGACACAGACACAGACACACACACACACACACACACACCACACACACACAACACACACACACACACACCCACACACACACACACACACACACACACACACACACACACACACACACACACACACACACACGCACACACACACACACACACACACGCCGTAATAATTGTACATAACGAAATACACATGCACAAACACATCAACACAGATCCACACACACACACACACAGACACAGACACACAGACACAGACACACACACAGACACAGACACAGACACACACACACACACACACACACACACACACACACACACACACACACACACACATTATATACACACACACACACACATTATATACACACACAAACAGCCACATAAAAAGACAGGTGGAATGAGAAATATCACCTCTTCATGGTATTATACAGACTCTGTGTGTGTGTGTGTGTGTGTGTGTGTGTGTGTGTGTGTGCGTGCGTGCGTGCGTGCGTGCGTGCGTGCGTGCGTGCGTGCGTGCGTGCGTGCGTGCGCGTGCGTGCGTGCGAGCGTGCGTGCGTGCGTGCGTGCGTGCGTGTGTGTGTGTGTGTGTGTGTTTGTTTATAGGTGTTGTGTGCGCGCGGGCGAGTTAGCTTCGTAACGGACTATGTGCTCCAATTTGGGAAAATGGCACATAAAAGAATATAGTAGTAGTAATACTAGTAGTAGTAGTAGGAGTAGCAGCAGCAGCAGCAGCAGTAGTAGTAGTTAGAATGAAAGAAGCGTCTTGAGAGTAGAGCGGAAAGAACGAATGTTCCCGGTAGGGCATTCCCGTATGACGGGGCGATATATGTGAATTAGGCTCGCTGGCCATATTGTTTTGCTTTACACTCCTTGGGGCCCAGGAACATCACCTAATGACTCCCTTGCAGGTCGGAGAGAACGAGGTGTAATGTGTATGGCGCAATGAGCTCACAGAGATAAAGCGGCAGGCTTTCATGGACGGAACGGGAAGTAATAGAAAGCAGCTTTTGGAGAATGCACAGTCATACACCGGCAGCCAGTGCAGCTCCGGTAGAGTGGGGGCGATGTGATCACGTTTTCTTTGTCCCAATCACATTAACCCTAGCAGCTGCGATCTGCACCGCATGCAGTCTTTTGATCCGCGTTTTGGGCAGTCCAACTAGGACACCACTGCAGTAGCACGTAAAAGATCCCGGTCATTCTGCCAAAAGTGCAGGTGGCAGGTTACAGCTAAACACACATACACCCTACGTATGTGGCTTTGAATGAAGTGACACTGTAACCTGGTGCATGGTTGAATGGTGTACACAGAACTTGCGCCGAAACGGCAGCATTTCACGTGGCACCAGCCATGCAACAACCACAGAGCGCTACCAGTGGATATTAATAATACGAGCTATAAAAGGATACAGTCACTCATTCAGAATCACATGCCAATGTGCGCAGTGAGTCTGCTCGAGAGCAGAGAATAGCGCCATATAAAAGCTACGAATAGTAATAATAATAACAACAACAACAACAACACACAATAATAATAATAATAATAATCCAACTTGGACAGAATCAGGCATGCCGTGGCGGTCCCTACATAGTTAAAACTATATACTCACAGTTCGTGAGGTGAGACAGCAGATGGTGGGTGACACTGGGCGTCACTGTAAATGCTGTCCATGAGTGCCACGGGTAGGGAGCTGGTTCCACTCTCGGGGTATGGGGTGGGAGGTGGGGTTGGAGGTAGTGGTCTGGGGGGGGAGGGGGGGGTCGTTGGAAAGGTGTTTCTGATGGCTGGATGGTCTGGGGTGAAGGGGAAGAGGAGGAGGAGGGGGAGTGAAGACACAGTGATGTGTCTGTGAGTCATTCTCCATATTTATGAAGACAGGCATTGTAAACTTTGTGTAATTGTTACCTCTCCCCAGCCACGTTATATTATTATTATTATTAATACTACTACTAGTAATGTACTCTTTTATGTGCAATTTCTCCACATTGGAGCACATAGCCCATTACAAAGCCAAGAACTAAAACACAGTCAAAACAAACTTCCGCTCTCACGCGCGCTCGCGCAAACACACACACACCCCACACACACACACACACACACACACACACACACACCACACACACACACACACACACACAAAACACACACACACACACACACAGTACACACACAACACGTCACACACAACACACACACCAACACACACACACACACACATGTACAACACACACCATAACCAAACACACACACACACCACACAACACACACAATCACACACACACACACACACACACACACACACACACACACACACACAGCTGCAGCATAAAAAAGACACAAATCTGCAATGTTAAAAATAAAAAAAACAATCTCTGACCAAGCGAGTGAATGCACACCGAGGAAAAACAAAGAATGGAAGCATCAGAAGAAGAGCACTTATTGTGGGGCGCTTAGAGCCTCTAAGGATTTGCGATGAATACATAACTATAATTATTGCTGCATCGACGCAACCAGGTGCTCTGCCAAACGTTGCTGGATGTCCTTCTGGAGATATGGGTCCCAGGCACAGGCTGTGCCTGGGACCCATATCTCCAGGACATCCAGCACAGGCTGCTCTGACTCGTACTCTGATGTTGCAGTCACTCAGGTTCCTTCGTAGAAAACCAAGCAGTTTCTCTTTCCAGCTGTGATGGAAGCATGCTTGGACCATGTTGGGTTGTTAGTGATGATGACCTCGAGGTACTTGCTGTCATAGGTTGGTGTTTAGAGCTTGGCCGTGCAGTGCGTATGCAATTTGGAAAGCCTCCCCCCCCCCCCACAAACCAACCAACCAACTAACCAACCAACCAACCAACCAATCAACCAACCAACCAACCAACACACACACACACACACACTACACACACACACACACACACACACACACACACACACACACACACACACACACACACACACACACACACACACACTAAAATGAAATGGAAAGAAAAGACAAAGAAGACAAAACCAAAACAAGAATGACTCCTAGCGTTCTGAAAAAAAATCCAAACACACAAAAGGTTCAAAAGAACGCTGTTTATTAGGACAAAACTTCCAAGCACTGGACAGGAAAACAACATAGTTCAACCCAAAACAGATAAGTGGTTTAGCTTTCCATCTTAGTTTTCATCATTTTTCACCGTTTAACTGTTGTTTAAGTGTCGTTTTGTAGCTTGATAAAGGGGATTGCGCAGGTTGCGTTTTGTCCTAATAAACAGCGTTCTTTTGAATCTTTTATGAGTTTGGAAAGCCGTCTTTGTCCCGCTGGGTACGACCCTCATGACGGCAATAGCGGGGACAAGGCTGCAGTTCTTGAACACCGCTGAACAGGTCTTTACCCAGCAGCACAGAGGCCTGCGCGTTGAGCTGTGGGCTAGTTACCTTAATACCAAAAGCTGTCGCTCTCAGCGCGCGCTGCAGAGACAACACACGCGAACCTTTCGCGCGTTTTGATCTTGTCTGATAACACTGGCAATCAGCTTTGTTTCAGATGTGTTTGGATAGTTGCAGCCAGAACGGCGGGCTTGGGGGTGTGCATACAGGCTGCAGAGGGCTCGGCGCTCAGTTCCAGTTAGATGCGTGAGCGGTTGTGGAGGGAAAGGTCCAGACCAATTCACTTTGCTCCTTCCCTCAGGGGCCGCGCGCGCCATTGCCTCGCCCGCCGAGAGGTGACGCCGTCGTCTTATCGCTAGAAAAGCCAGACATGTTTACTGGGAAGAGAGACTGGGGAGTGAACTTCCGTTGTGATGGCGATAGCTACTGAAACGCCTCTCTTTCTCCAACCTTAGCTGGTGAAGTAACTTTCAGTTGTCATTACGACTGGCCTTGCAAAATTCCTACTCCAGCCTTTGTTTGTGAAGTAACCTGCATAAAATTATAACATAATACGTAAATATACACGCCCTGATATAACCGTAATGGATGACTGAGGGTAAAACATCGAATTACTTACTTACGTAAATATGTTATATATATATATATATATATAAACTTAGTTTCGCTCAGTCATTCATATATATCAACAGATCTGTCAACACTATCAAATACTCGTATTAAAAAAGAATACACTAAACACACAGGTAGCATGCTGAAACAATACGTTGTAAAAAATAAATAGCAATAAACAAACCTCCCCCCACCACCCACCCCTACCCCGCATAATAAATCATAGCAAGTGCAAATTGAACTACAATTGAACATAAAATGAAAGTCACCACAATAAAAAGAAACCGAGATTGAAAACAAAGTCAGTTGAAACATAAGAATGCTGGTGTTTACCCAAACCACTCCCTTATTTAGACAAAAACAACCACAAGAATGATGATGTTGATGACGACAAAGTAAAAAGAAAAAAAGAAGAAAAGAAAAAGAAAAGAAGTAAAATAACATTACTAATCAGTAACAAAGTCTGCCCGTGAAAATGTTTCT
>JABMCL010002370.1:160000-162500 GCA_018857735.1 Alviniconcha marisindica | reverse complement strand
TTCCAACTGGGGATTTTGCTACGTCGGTTACCCCATGGACACCATAATTATCGATAAAAAAGAAGAAAAGAAGAAAAAAACTCTGTCCATCAGCCGCAGGAGCGTAAGCAAAAATTTGCGAGAAATACGCAAAGAATTGATCTGCAAAATCGAAAAATATTATTTCAAGGTAAAAAGAATTCACATTGCCTTGATTCTGTACGGATCGTACTTCTCCTGAAACTGGTTGATTATGTACGTTTCGGTCTAATATCTATACTACTAATTGATAATGTGCATGTGCATGATCCTCTCTCTCTCGTTCCGAATCCTCTGTTTGCTATGTGTTGTACAAGTATGACTTTGGTGATCAGGGCGCTGGAGACAAAAAGGCATTTCTAAAGAAATTCAAGGAAAGAGTACTATTCCTGTACAGACAAGAATGCGACAACAGGATAAGAACCAAAGAACATTTTACCGTCTACAGTACTTTGAAATCGTCCTTATCCCTGCGCACCGTACCTAAATGAACTAAAGCACATTAAAGCGAAAAACTTCTTGATCAGATTAAGATTCGATGTGTCGCCACTAAGGACACACAAACAACAATATCATAAAAATGCTACACCTGTTGACTATTCCTACCCTTTTTGTAAAAGTGACGTAGAAACTGAAGTCCACTTCATTCTCGTCTCTCCGAAATATGCAGAAATTAGAGAACAGTACATACACAAGAAATATTTCACTAGCCCTTCCAGCTTCAAGTTAGCGCTCCTGCTTGCTACAACAAGTAAAGTTCTTTTGTTACGTCTTGCTATTTATATCATGAAAGCGTTTACCATTCGAAATGTTTAAATAAGACTCACAGTTCATTACCGTATGTATCTGTATACGTATGCTTTTAGTATGCATGCATGTTTGTACACGTATACAAGTAGAATTCACCTTAGTAGACTCTGACATGTGCAAACCTCCTTTGAAATGGACCCAAGGCCTAATCAATAAAACATTCAGCGTTCAGCGTACTCTCTCTCGTCGCCCCCCTCCCACCCCGACCCCCTTTCCTTTTATTACTTCTTTTCTCCTTCTCTCTCTTCTGTGCATGTATGTATGTGTGAAGGGTGTGTGGATAAATTTCGAGCTTAAACGCATTAGTTCAATACGCAGGTTTCTCACCGAAGACGCAGCCAAGACTCTTGTTACTTCCTACATCCTCTCACGGCTTGACTACTGCAACTGTCTCCTCATGGGTACACCTAATTCTGTCATCCGACCTCTCCAGAAAATTCAAAACTTTGCTGCAAGACTCGTTCTCTTGGCACCCCGCCACCACCATTCAACACCTCTGTTGGAAAAACTGCACTGGCTTCCCATTTCAGAACGTATGAAGTATAAAGTCGCTTGTATGTGTTTCAGTGCTATAAATGGTTCTGGTCCTGCTTATTCTCTCTGAACTGCTACATGTCTACACTCCGTCTCGTACACTACGCTCTTCTTCTGACACCCGCATGCTGAAAATCCACCAATATAAACGCAAGACTCATGCCTTTCACACCTTCTCTTGCTTTGGACCCCACAAGACTTTAGCCATTGCTCAATGCTGTCATCTTTTAAAGCCAAACTGAAAACCTTCCTCTTCTCACAGTATTTTCATCCCAACTAATATCAGTACCCAGTTTCTGCTACAGTCATTGTGTGTGTGTTTGTGTGTGTGTGTTGTTGTGTTGTGTGTGTTTGTGTGTGTGTGTGTGTGTGTGTGTGCGTGCGTGGTGTGGTGCGTGCGTGCGTGCGTGCGTGCGTGCGTGCGTGCGTGCGTGAGTGCGTGCGTGCGTGTGCGTGTGTGTGTGTGTGTGTGTGTGTGTGTGTGTGGCGCGTGTTTGTTGGTGTTTCCGTATAATACTTTATGTAAATTGTTTTGGTAGGACCGTGTTCTACATGTGTATAGAATATCATATTTAGGTTAATATGTATCAAGTGAGCGCTCAGGGCGTTGATGAGCGCGTGAGAAGTGTACATTATTATTAAGAGTACATACTACTACTACTAGTAATAATAAAAAGGTATTTATACAGCTCAAAATCTTGTTTGGAGAGACGCACGCACGCACGCACGCACGCACGCACGCACACACACACACACACACACACACACACACACACACACACACACACACACACAGAGGAAACCGCACACACGATCACACTGACTATACAAAACTCAGTTTACGCACAGCTTAGACAACCAAGAACCAGCGACTTGAGGCGTAGGAAGACAGCAGTTCCGAGCGAAAAACTTGGCAAAAGGAAATGTCGCTGGAAAAGGAAATATCTCGAGGCTTGATTTGAAGGAGTCCAATAAGCCAAGCAAAACCAACGGCATTTTCGGCCAAAACCTTTTGTGTGCCACCTGTAATACCTAGTCTGAGTACTGAGTATTATCTAATAGCGACACTTGGTTGTCTTTTTGCATGATTTTCCCATAGAGTCGGACATTGAGTGTGCCAGTTTTTGCAGCACGAAAA
>JABMCL010002370.1:145000-150000 GCA_018857735.1 Alviniconcha marisindica | reverse complement strand
CAGTTGTCCTAAACGTTGGCCAAAGTGACATCCCTCTTTGTAATTCTGCCCGTAACCTAGGTGTCATGTTTGGCAGTGGGCTCACCATGAAGCAACAGGTTGACAGAATTTGCCAGTCTGCATACTTTGAGATCCGGATGATAGGAGCGATTCTCCAGTTACATACCACCGAGGGTCAAAAACTCTTGTCATGTCCCTCGTATGTATATAATCTCTCGTTTAGATTACTCTAATTCCTTGTTAGCTAACCCTCCAACCGTGTAGGCAAAGTTTAGCGTGTGTTGAACTGTGCTGCTGGTCATGTCTGTAACGCTCTCAGGCGCGAACATGATACCCCCCTTCTTGTGGATTTGCACTGGCTGCCAGCAGAACGCAGAATAGAATAGAAGATAGGGACAATAAGGCGCGAACATGTTACCCCCCTTCTTGTGGATTTGCACTGGCTGCCAGTAGAACGCAGAATAGAATACAAGATTGGGACAATCTGCTACAGCCTGATCATTTGCACCGATCTTCCTTACCTTTCTAACCTCCTTGAACTGTACATCCCATCGCACCCTCTCCGCTCCTCTGCTGATACTCGCATATTTCATACTTCAAACAGACGCACGAAATTTCAAGGACAGCGCGCCTGTTCTTCATTGGTTCCCTCCATCTTGAACAGTCTCCCTTTCACTGTGCGATATGCTCGGACTTTGTCTTCCTTTAAGTAACAGATCAAGACTCACTTTTATCTGTCTCTTACTCCTGACACTTCCCAACTGTCTACAGCCTGCCTCAAGGAAATCTCTGTTTCTCTGTCTCTGTCTCTGTCTCTGTCTGTCTCTCTCAAGGAAATGTGTGTGTGTGTGTGTGTGTGTGTGTGTGTGTGTGTGTGTGTGTTGTGTTGGTGTGGGGGGTTGTGGGGGTTGGGGGTTGTGTGTGTTGTGTGTGTGTGTGGGTGTGTGTGTGTGGCCCAAACTTTTTTGGGAGGGAGGGGATGTTTTGATATCGCATGCTTTTTTGTATTTTTTTGTTAATTTTTTTGTATGTTTTGATATCGCTTATTGTATATGTTAATACTGTATGTTTTGATATCGCTTATTATATATGTTAATATTGTGCGTTTTGAGATCGCTTATTGTATATGTTAATTTTGTGTGTTTTGACATCGCTTATTTTTAACTTGAGTATGAAATGTATTCCACTAGAACTCATAATAATAATAATAATGGAAATTTGTAAAACGCCTACCCTGCGGCTCAAAGGGCTGAACAAGCATACACACATAATGTACATCGAGATGGAAAACGTTACCCAACAAACACCCCCGCGCCCCCCGAAAAAACACACACACACACCACACACCCCCGATCACACACACAACACACCAAAAACCAAACCACACACACACACACACACACACACACACAAAACACACACACACACACACACACACACACACACACACCCCAACACACACACACAAAACACACAAAACACGTACAGACTGATCGGAGAAAGGGCTCTGAGACCCCATTTATTTTTAAAAACTTGACTAGATTGGAACATCAAAAAGTAAAGAGAGAGAGAGAGAGAGAGAGAGAGAGAGAGAGAGAGAGAGAGAGCACATGTCGACGGACTCAGCCTTTCAGGCACAGATCCTATAATCATACCATTTTCTCTTCAGCCACCACCTTCCAGACGTATGAACACTGAGGGACATGGAAAAAAAAAAAAAAAAAAGACAAATCGCCCAATAAACACAGATTTACGTTGAAGGACAGAAAGGCAGAAGAGAGCCGTTTGAAGATTTAAAGGTTTTACGGCTTAGTTAACAACTAGGGCTGGCACAGCCAGTACCATAAAGAGAGTTTCATGACGTCATGGCTGGTACCAGTCGTTTCCATTTTTATCAGCAGGTGTGTTGATTTCATTGTAACGTCTCACCCATCCTCCCACTTTTATTTCGAGGTGTGGTGGAGGTGCGGATTGATCGTCAACCACCTCCTCATTATGATCCCCCTCCCCCCCAACCACCTCCTCATTATGATCCTCCCCTCGCACCCATCCACCTCCTCATTATGGTCCCCCCTCCATCCCAATCACCTCCTCATTATGTTCCCCCCTCGCACCCATACCCTCCCCCCTTCCCCCACCCCTCATTATGGTCCCCCCCCCCCCAACCACCTCCTCATTATGGTCCCCCTCCCCCACCACCTCCTCATTATGGTCCCCCTCCCCAACCACCTCCTCATTATGGTCCCCCTCCCCCAACCACCTCCTCATTATGGTCCCCTCCCCCCAACCACCTCCTCATTATGGTCCCCCCTCGCACCCATCCACCTCCTCATTATGGTCCCCCAACCACCTCATTATGGCCCCCCCTCGCACCCATCCACCTCTTCATTATGGTCCCCCTCCCCCCCACCTCCTCGTTATGGTCCCCCCTCGCACCCATCCACCTCCTCATTATGGTCCCCCACCCTCATTGTCCCCCTCGCCATCCACCTCCTCATTATGGTCCCCCCTCGCACCCATCCACCTCCTCATTATGGTCCCCCCTCGCACCCATCCACCTCCTCATTATGGTCCCCCCTCCACCCATCCACCTCCTCATTATGGTCCCCCCTCGCACCCATCCACCTCCTCATTATGGTCCCCCCTCCACCCATCCACCTCCTCATTATGGTCCCCCCTCGCACCCATCCACCTCCTCATTATGGCCCCCCCTCGCCCCATCCACCTCCTCATTATGGTCCCCCCTCGCACCCATCCACCTCCTCATTATGGTCCCCCCTCGCCCCATCCACCTCCTCATTATGGTCCCCCCTCGCACCCATCCACCTCCTCATTATGGTCCCCCCTCGCACCCATCCACCTCCTCATTATGGTCCCCCCTCGCACCCATCCACCTCCTCATTATGGTCCCCCCTCGCACCCATCCACCTCCTCATTATGGTCCCCCCTCGCACCCATCCACCTCCTCATTATGGTCCCCCCTCGCACCCATCCACCTCCTCATTATGGTCCCCCCTCGCCCCATCCACCTCCTCATTATGGTCCCCCCTCGCACCCATCCACCTCCTCATTATGGTCCCCCCTCGCACCCATCCACCTCCTCATTATGGTCCCCCCTCGCACCCATCCACCTCCTCATTATGGTCCCCCCTCCCCCCAACCACCTCCTCATTATGGTTCCCCCCAACCACCTCCTCATTAAGGAGGAGATGGAGGAGGAGGAGAAGAAGAAGATGAAGAAAAAGGAGGAGGAAGGGCAAAAAGAATGTGGAAAAGATGAGGAGCAGGAAGATGGCGGAAAAGTAACTGTAACACCACCAACGATTTCATATTTAGGATCACAGTCTGTAGCACGTGTACATATACATTAGTCGGATCGGCCGCTCTGTCCATTTCCTCACAACTTCCTTCGTGCGTTGGTGTGAGGACGTTACGTCAAAGAACCGAACCCCTCCCACTTCCACCACCTCCACAAATCAGCACGTCGCACCTAAGAAACCGCAGCCAGTTCCAGAGTGGTGCAATCCACGACCCCGAAGCCTAGCAGTCCCGCACACAAGCCCCATCGGGCAGAATAGACAGGCTGTGCGCGTGCGCGTAGGCATGCGCGTGCCACGAGACATGCGCTTTGCTGGAGACAACGTCAGGCGAAGACGGTCGCGACCGCCTCTCATTTTCAGACGATACGGGTGAACTGATTTTTGAGAAGTCTTGTTGTCGAGGGTTGGCTTGTAGACAAAATGTTTGCAAAGAAATCATTGACTGTGGTTGATAGTTTAATTTCCTAGCAGGAGTGGGGGAAGTTTCGTAGAAATAATACAAGCGGAAGCTGTAATTAGTGTTTACCCTTCGTTGTATCTTATTACAATTTTTTTTCTTCTTCTCTCCATGAATTCATTATCGATGATAATGATGATGATTGACGATAACAGGCGTCGTCATAAATGATCCTGATCCTAAAATCATCATGAACATGAAGATCATTATGACCATTGGAGTATCTCTTCTCAGGCGCTCTTTCCTTTTCAAACCTGTTTCTCTTTGCCCCTTTGCCACCGCCTCCTCCTCTTCCTCCTCCCCTTCTTCCTCCTCCTCCTCCTCCTCGTTTTCTCCTTCTTCTTCCTCTTTTCCTTCTTCTCTTTTCCCTCCTTCTCTTACGCTTCTTCTTTCTCCATTTCCTCCTCTTCCTCCACCTCCTTCTCCTCCTCTTCCTCCGCATCTTTCTCTTCCTCTTCCACCTCTTCCTCCTCATTTTCCTCCTCATCCGCTTCCTGCACGTCCTCATCCATCTCCTTTTCCTCCTTCTCCTCCACCTCCTCCTCATTCCCCCCCCTCCTCCTCCTCCTCCTCCTCTTCTTCGGCGTTCTGCTCATCCTCCTTTTGAAGTAACCTTACGCGGTTGGCGGGACTTAAACAAAGAACGAACTCCCCGCTGGCTTTCCCCCCCTCTCTCTCTCTGGAGCTCTGGAGCTCTTCCACAGACCTCTGACTATCTCTGTGTGTCTGTCTGTCTCTCGATCTACAGCCTGTTTCTGACAGTCAGAATTTGTCGTGATCAAAGTATGTCTCTCTGTGTCTCGATCTCTGTCTCCCTGTGTCTCGATCTTTGTCTCTGTCTGTCTCAATATATCTCTGTCTCCCTGTCTCGATCTCTGTCTTCCTTTGTCTCGATCTCTGTCTGTCTTCCTGTGTCTCGATGTTTGTCTGTCTCCCTGTCTCGATCTCCGTCTCCCTGTCTCGATCTCTGTCTTCCTTTGTCTCGATCTCTGTCTGTCTTCCTGTGTCTCGATGTTTGTCTGTCTCCCTGTCTCGATCTCCGTCTCCCTGTGTCTCGACCTGTCTCTCTGTCTGTCTATTTCTCTTTCTCGATCTGTATTTGTCTTGTCTTGTATGTCTCTCTCGGTTTCTCGTTTCCTGTACCTTTTTACACTTCTCCTTCCCTCCGTCTCTGCCATGGTTTACGCTGCAAGTCTGTCTGTCTGTCTGTCTGTCTGTCTGTC
>JABMCL010002370.1:117500-140000 GCA_018857735.1 Alviniconcha marisindica | reverse complement strand
CAAGACTGAAGAAGAAGAAGAGCAGCGGCTGCACACAATGCCATATCATCCTGAGGGTGACACTTTGCAACTGAGAGGGCGTTAAAATCCAATTACTTACTTTTATACTCACCCGTAGATATGACTGGTAGCCAGTGGAGATCGTAGAGAAAATGAGTGATGTGGGCAGATTTAGGAACTTTGACACTCAAGACACTCTGTTCTCGTGACGCTTCAGTCTCTTGACGGTCTATTCTCATGACGCTTTAGTGTCATGACGCTTCCGTCTTATGACACTTCAGTCTCATGACGCTTAAGCCTTATGACGAGCTAGTCCCGTGACGATACAGTTGTTATTAGGGCAAGAAAACTGGGATTTTAGTGATGCTAATGTTCGGCGCCGTACATATTGGTTCAATGTGCGTAGGAAGTGTTACATTAATCGTCATTGTGTGTGTGTGTGTGTGTGTGTGTGTGTGTGTGTGTGTGTGTGTGTGTGTGTGTGTGTGTGTGTGTGTGTGTGTGTGTGTGTGTGTGTATGCGCGCCCGCACGCGTGCGTGTATATGCGTGCTTGAGTGTGTGTGCACTAGTGTGTATGTGTGTGTGCCCACGTGTGTTTATGAGAGCTATTGAATGCTCGTTAGTGTGTGTGTGTGTGTGTGTGTGTGTGTGTGTGTGTGTGTGTGTGTGTGTGTGTGTGTGTGTGTGTGTGTGTGTGTTGGTGTGTGGTGTGTGTTGTGTGTGTGTGTGTGTGTGTGTGTGTGTGTGTGTGTGTGTGTGTGTGTGTGTGTGTGTTGTGTGTGTGTGTGTGTGTGTGTGTTGTGTGTGTGTGAGAGAGAGAGAGAGAGAGAGAGAGAGAGAGAGAGAGAGAGAGAGAGAGAGAGAGAGAGAGAGAGAGAGAGAGAGAGAGAGAGAGAGAGAGAGAGAGAGAGAGAGATTAAACGCAGGCTTTTGACTTGCACATTTTACTTTTACCTCTCTTTGTAGTTCCAATGCCAGGGGACCGAGCAAAGCTTCAATCATTAATTGTTTTGGAGAGCATCAGAAACATCGTGCAAAATAACAATCAACGTGTTATAAATCGGAAGCGATGTGTATGGTATTCATTAAACATTTCACTACTTCTTTGTTCGCGTGGCAAAAAGGGAAAAAAGTCAGATAATTATATAATTTTAAAGACGAAAGCCAGTAGAGAGATGTGCGAGATTTTAAAAAGTTTCAAAAGACCGTGAAACTCGATAAAAGCTGTATAGAGATGTCAGCGTTCTGAAAACTGGAATGAAAAGTCAGTATAATGCTTACCGGTTTCTGTCTTTTTTGTTGCTGTTGTTGTTGTTCTGCGCATCAATACGTTTGCAAGGTTTGATGAATAGCAATAGTCTATTTGCCTTTCCCTGTCGTCTCTCTGTGTCTCTCGGTCTCTGTCTGTCTGTCTATCTGTCTGTCTATCTTTCTCTCTCCCTTCCTCTCTCCCTACCTATCTTGTCTTGTCTTTTATCCGCTTCTGTTCATGTAACTGCCTTCCTCTATTTAAGAATCGCTTGTATTTATCCGCACACATGTGAGCCGGTTTGGCCTAGCGGTATGGCGTTAGGCTGGTAAGCAGAAGGACCTCGGTTCGAATCTGCTTCGGCTCTCCTTTCTCTTCAGAAATTTGTGGTTTGTGGACACTGTCTTGTGACTTTGTCCATCACTTCCTACTGAAACATTAAAATGGCTCTCATCGCTGCCCATCTTGATGCAGGAATCATTCTGGTGGTGACAGTGTAGCGATAGGTATATAATCTGCCTCTCCCCCCACCTTCATACCCACTTCCCCTCTTCTCCCCGTCCCTAATAAACCGTACGGTTTCACACGCACATACACACACACAATGACATGCGCACACAAGTCTCCGCTCGTCCACTCATACAACAATTAACAAAATATTAACTTAATGATCTCAAACAACAACAACAACAATTTGAATCTGTCTTATCACCCACCCAACCCGTGCCTCCTTCTCTTGTCTGTTGTCGTCTCAGTTAACATAATCCATAATCAGTGCCTATCCAGGACGACTCCAGAGGGAATAATGTGTGTGAACAATTCAATTCAATAACATTTTGTTCATCACACGAGGGTCAATTCCATCAGACAAACTCATAGAAACAAAGATGTAAGACAAGGTAATAAGAATAGACGAAAGTACAAACACGGGTAAACAGTTTACTGCACTACTCATATGGTTATAGCGATAGCAGCAACCAATCAGTACGCGGAAATGCAAAAAGAAGATGCCATAACAACGCTAACAACAATATAATTTGATCAAATATAAATCAGTTCACACACACACACACACACACACACACACCACGCACGCAAACGCCCACACCACGCACCACGCACACACACGCACCACCACCACCACCACACACCACCACCACACACACACACACACCCACGCACACCCACGCACACAGACACCCACAGACACCACACACACACGCACGCACGCACGCACGCACGCACGCACGCACGCACGCACAGCACACACACACACACACACACACACACACACACACACACACACACTTAATTCATCGATTAATTAATCGAGAATACCCAGGTAGCAATATAAGAAAGTGTTGCTACGACTATAAGAAAGCAAAAAGACACCAACAACAAACAAGCAAACAAAACAACAACAAAGCAGAAAAAAAGAACTTAACCTTTCTGGTTACAATTTTGAAACACGAAAGAGTCATTCCTATCGCGGCAAAGAGCAGTGTTTGCAAAAAATCCCAACATTTCAACGTCTTGTCGATGAATCCATAATCCAGTATACAAGTCCAAGGCAGTTCAGAAATATTAACCCTTCGTCAATCTTGGCGCCGCTACAATTACGCACTCGTATGTTATTACATCAGAGTTTTCACGTAATTGGTTTTGTGACGTGTGAGATCTAGTTTAGATCACGTTTCAGAAAGAATCACCAGGAAGATTTTATGCTGAATGTCTTAAAGAAGCACACGAAATTGTTCTTGACTTCGCTATATCAGTTCATGCTGTAGTGTAAGAAAACTTCGTAAAATCAGGAGAACGCAAACGAGTCTAAGGCCCTGTCACGAAATCAAAGCCAATGAATTAATTAAAAAATCAATATAATAGTAGATCAAAACACATACAGGGTTGAACTATACATTTCCTTTTATTCAAGCAACACAAAACAGGGAGCAATATTTCGGCAAATGTGCCGTTGGCAGGTAATATGCTAAGTGGGGGAAACGATGACATTTATTTTATACTACAAAAGGGTTCAAACGAACAAAGTTACCGTCGAGCCTAAAACATCTGAAAGGAGATTCAGACAAAAACAGAGAGAGAGAGAGAGAGAGAGAGAGAGAGAGAGAGAGAGAGAGAGAGAGAGAGAGAGAGAGAGAGAGAGAGAGAGAGAGAGAGAGAGAGAGAGAGAGAGAGAGAGAGAGAGAAAAAAAGAAGAAGAGGAGGAGGAGGACAAGTAGTTCTTTTGAACCTTTTGCGTGTTTGGGTGTAAGATTCTGACAATTTAAATACTCCGACAATGAACCCCATCACTGCCGTGGTGTCACTTGAAAACGATCAATAAAAGTGCGGAATTTGAAAACCTTAAGCTTTTTGTTTTCTGTTTCGCACTGGCATGTAAAAGGATTTTCATCAAAACGCATAGCTCTTTCACACACGCACACACACACACACACACACACACACACACACACACACACACACACACACACACACACACCACACACACACACACACACACACACACACACACACACACACACACACACCAATACCCACACTAACACACATACTTATAAACACTCTGGAAAATGGTTCCTCCAGAAATCAATCCTTCCATCTCATTAAGCCGGACAGTGTGAAAGCAGTCTTGATAGACCTGTAAAGACATGCTCGCAAAAAGCAGCTAGTTGTTGCATCTTTAAATGACGCAGCGATGTGTGATGTTTCGCCCATACTTGTTACGCACAGTTCTGTAGCCGACCCAGCGCCGTGGAGTTGTCGTTGTGATGCCAGACAAAGGAAACGAAATCCCTATCACTGATCCACCACACGTATTATTTTGCACAACTTTGAGTTTGTGCGTGCCGCTCTCTCTCTCTCTCTCTCTCTCTCTCTCTCTCTCTCTCTCTCTCTCTCTCTCTCTCTCTCTCTCTCTCTCCCCCTCCCTCCTCCATCCATCCACCGCCTTTATTTTCTTCTTCTGTCTGTCTCCCCCACCCCCACTCCCCCTCTCTCATTAGCATCATAACGTAAAGGGTGGGTGGAGAGAAAAGCCAGCCAAGGAGAAAGCATGCGCGGAGCGAAAGTCGCAGGAACGACCCAATCACGTGACAGAGTTACTATAAATTGCGGAATCTTCCCAGGGTGGTTGACGGACAGGAAGCGGGCGCATGAAAAACTTGGACTGGAGCGGGGCGTGACATTCTCTCAGTTGTGGTAGAGCCCCGTCAACACGAAGATTCCAGTCGAACAAAAGAACAGGAAACTGAACACCAGCCCAAGAACAAGACAAGAACTTTTCATCCTTGATTCCAAGGTAAGAACAAAAGGGATTGAATTTCTCTCCCTCTCTTTCTGCTTCTTCTTCTCTGGCTGTCTCAGCCAACCACGTGTGTTGTTTTCACGCCATGGACACAAAATCAGCGGAGACATCTGGAAAAAACACCCATGATATATAGACCATTATTATTTATTTTTCAATAGGCGGACAAGTGCATTGACTACCATAGCAAAGCATGTAAGCTGCATAGTTTTGTACGCATGGGAAGAAGGTAAATATGCCTATAGATATGTAACATCTTGATTAAATTTACATGTTTGTATTATGATCCTGGTTGTCTGTTTTGGTGGACGTTCACGAATGTTCAGTATATTGGTTTGGTTCGAATCTGTATAATCCTTTTGTCCCGGTGATATTTTCCGCTGTCTGACCATTAACACTTATATGTAAGTCTGCATTTTTTCTTCTTCTCGACAATAGTTTTTCTCTCTCTCTAAAGCGTTAGCTTTCGTAAAGGCTAAGAAACATCTGAACTTTCGTGCTTTCATACCTCGCATTGTCATTCGAGTCCAGTGGTGGTAGTGTTGGTGTTGGTGTTGGTGGTGGTGGTGGTGGTGGTGGTGGTGGTGTGTGTGTGTGTGTGTGTGTGTGTGTGTGTGTGTGTGTGTGTGGTGGGTGCGTGAGGGGATGTTAAACAAGCAGGTCTGTTTGTACTTCTTTTTATTGCCCGCCAGTGAAAATTCGATGGCAGCTTGGCGAACAGAAACATTATCACCAGTTATGAGTTTACGTTGCCATCGTTTCCTACTTTGTCATGTGTACGTTGAAATTCTCACTCTCTACTTATCAAGAAGAAGAAGAAGAAGAAGATCTCTCTCTCTCTGTCTCTGTGTGTGTGTCTCAATCCATCCTCTGTAACTGCTTCAAGGTTGTACACGGAACTTTAGCTTGAAGGAGCTGAGTGAATGACATTATACGACTGTCAGAGGTAGATTTCCACATAAAGGCACCAGAGAAGGATATACTTGTTTCGAATATATCTATCCTTGGCCTAGGCAAACTAAAGTGATAGTTCCTAGAGCTGGAATAGTGCCAGGGAGGGCGTATGTACAGGTTAGATATATAGTTTGGGGCTTCATTGTTAAGGACCATGTACATGAACAAACCCTTGCTATATTCCAGTTGTTTGTGCAGGCTCATGATCCTCATTTCTTAAAATTTTAGTCAGTAGTTAGAGTTGTATCTGGAAAGATTAACTTTACAGCTCTTCTAAGCAGAGAATTTAATATTATTTTGAGGACATCTCTACATCTGTCCCATACAACTGACGCATAATCACTGTGTGGTTTAGTGTGGGCATTGAAGAACAGTTTCCTAGTACCTACGTCTACAATGTACCTTAATTTCGACAGAAGGAAGACTCTTCTTGAAGCTCTTTTGCCCTCATTAGTATGTGAGTCCCAATGAAGTTTATTGGCTATGGTTATATCTAAAAGACGGTGTTCCGGCCGACTCTTAATCAATTTACGCCGCCCCGCGAAGAACGAGACTAAGCGGTAAGCGTGCCATTTGGTGTTTCTGTCTGGTAGTGATCGTAACAGACTTGGTCTTGATCAGATTGATGACCATATGGTTATTTTCACACAAGTTGAATACCTTATCTAAGCTGTCTTGCATATTGCTTCTGATTTGCAGAATATTTTTTCCAGATGTGTGCAGTGTTATGTCATCTGCCAGCATTTTACAACCAATAGATATACTTTTCACATGTAATGGAAAGTCATTAATAAGAAGACTAAAAAGAATAGGTACCAAGACAGAACCTTGTGGTACTCCAAAGGAGAAAGAGCCATGGAGTAACACGCACTGTGTTCTGTTATGAAGACCTGATTTTGAAAATGGTAGAGAACATGAGTTTTTAAGATAAATGGTGAGTTTCTTCAATAGAATATCGTGATCAACGATGTCAAAAGCCTTCTTTATGTCTATGAATACTATGCCAGACACTTCAGATTTATTCATGGCTGTTGGCCAAGAATTTGTAAGGCGTGCAAAAAATAAATTACAGGAGTATTTACGTCTAAATCAAGACTGAAAGGGGTGAAGGAGTTGGTGCTCTTCCAAACAATAATTTAAATGAATGTGCACACACTTTTCTAGACGCTTTGACAAAACAGACAGACTAGTCGGATTTGTTTTATCCTTAGATTTTGGAAGCGGAACCGCTTTAGATTTTTTAAGCTCAGATAGAAAATATTTTACTCGATGCATAAAATATATGTAAACATATGTAACCAAGTCTATTATGTAGAGCAATGGCATTTTAGTAGCTGGTTGCTTATAGATGATTTCTCTCTCTCTCTCTCTCTCTCTCTCTCTCTCTCTCTCTCTCTCTCTCTCTCTCTCTCTCTCTCTCTCTCTCTCTCTCCACACACACACACACACACACACACACACACACACCACACGCACACACACACACTAAAGGACCAACTGCATCAGTAAAACGGATTTTATTGATCCAGACAATTGTATATGTGCCTTTTTGGACCGAAAGAGGGATCTCTCGGATAAATAAAGTAAAAAACATGTTTTCCAAGCAACAATTCCTTTAAACGAATAAAACAAACTCGGATCATTACAAAAAAGATTTGTTTTGTGTGTGTGTCGGATTCGAGTACTAATCTGTTTCGTGCGTCAGAGTTCGCTAGCTGTTTTCTTTTTCACCATGGGGGGTGTTTTATGTTTTTTTATGGTTGGCCAAAGCTGCACTCCGTCAGAGTGGGATAAGCACCTAACGAATTGGACGTTGAAGCGGACTGAACCAGTAGAATGAAGGGGTGCAATGAGCACATGATAGACGTTGAAGCGGATTGAACCAGTAGAATGGAGGGGTGCACTGAGCACATGAAAGACAGATGTTGCAGCTGACTGAGCCCACGCAATGAAGGGGTGCACTGAGCACATGGTAGACAGAAACTTACAGTCGAATCAAAGGCGGACTTCGGCCCACAGTGTAGGCGTACGCGCGTACAAAAAGCTACGGACACAGAGTTTTCTTTCTTTCTTTCCCTCCCCCACCCCCCCTTTTTTTTTCCATTCAGCCTTCTTCGCGTTTTTTTTCTTCTCTTTTTTTTTCTTGTTTTTTCTTTCTTCATTTTTTCTTTTTCTTTCTTCTACATCTTTTTTCCCCTCTGTTAGTTCTTCTCCTCCTCCCTTTACTTTTTATTCGCCCTGGTATGAGCTATGCGCATGAAGAGGTGTTAAAGGCCAATAAATGATTAGTTACTATTTTTCGTGTTTTTGCTGAAGAACTGAATCAAAATGGACTGATAGCATTCTGAAACAAGATCAAAACTCACAAAAGATTAAAACAAAAGCTGATTTTAATAAAACAACACAAAATATGTGCAAACTTTCAGTGCAAACACTTTTCTCAAGCAAGATGCAGACACAAAGATGATAGATGAATTATGTCCACCCTTATTTTTTTGTTATTGCCGGAGTTTGTTGACTTGTCATCAAAATCAGCACTTTAAAACCTTTTGGAAACCTTTCGTGCGTTTTGGTCGAGCCGGCATTTCTCTGCTTGTTATAGGAGACAGTAAGATGTATGGGGTTCGGTTACCTAGTCCTATCTGTTTGTCCACATCTTGACATTAAGCATATAACTGTCCCCTCCCCCCTCCCCAACACACACAACAACAACAACAACAACAAAAAACAACAACAAAAAAACAACAACAACAAAACACACAAAACCCCAACTGCAACAACAGCAACAACAAAAGAGAAGAAAACAAACAACAAACAAAACAAAACAAACAAACAAAAAGCAGCAAATTTACCCCGCCTCCCCCCCCCCTTTCTCTACCCACCATCTAACCCTCCCACCCCCCACTCCCCACCCCACCGCCCCCGGTCTTTATTCCGCTTTATCTCGAGGTCTCTCTATCCTTCTTTTCTTTCTCGGTCTCTTTGTGTGTGTCTCTCTTCCCCTTCTCTTTGTTTTTCTCCCTCTTTCTCTCTTGGTCTCTCTCTCTCTCTCTCTGTCTCCATCCACACCTTTCTCTGTCTCTCGCTCCCTCTTTCTTTCCAGATCTCTGCGAATCTCTCTCCCTCTCCTATTTCTGTCTATCTCTCCAGGCCTCTCTGTCTATCTCTGTTTCTTTTCCCTCACTCTTTCTTCCGTCTGTCTGTCCGTCTCTCTGCGTCTCTTCCTCTTCCAAAACACGGTTTCAAAATTCCCATGTCACAGCGATCTCGAAAATATCCCACTCGATGAGAATGGAATAGACAAATGAGGCTATACTCTTACATATGAATTATGCAAACTGTACTTAGGTATCATTTTCATTGAAAAGCCTCGTAGCAAGGGCAGAAAATTGATCTTCGCCCAAAAGCGGCAGTTTTTAGCGGCACGCACATCGTCGATAAAGAAAGGAGACCTGAAGGCTTAGAGGAAGCCAAGAATATGTCAAACGAAATAACTATAATGTGTAAATATTTCTCATCGAACAGGGCGCTCAGTAGCAGGCAACACCCACACCCACACACCCACCCACCCACACACACTCTCTCTCTCTCTCACACACACACCACACACACACACACACACACACACACACACGCACGCACAGGCGAGGGCTAGTGCCATATTGTCTAGTTTTTCTTGTCCCATTGCATTGAGAAAAGTGGTCCTCGTCATCGTTGGTAATGGTCCGTCTACACAAATAATTACCGAAAGATAAACAATTCTGTGCAGCAATGTGAATAATTGTTACGAGGATGGAACGTTTAAGGCATAACTTCCACTGGCAGCAGGTTTTATACTGAAGAACCTGTTGGCGCTTTAATGTGGATTGAAAAGTTAAGAGAAAAAGGCGTCCAACGTCTATTTATAATTAGTATCTGTAATTATTGTCATTCTTGCCAAATATACTTTAATTACCATCGTTTATTAAAATATTATATTAATATAATATGTATACTTTTTAAAACAGATACAAATACAGATACAACAACAACAACAACAAAACAACAACAACAAAACAAGCAAAACAACAACAACAAGAGAGAGAGAGAGAGAGAGAGAGAGAGAGAGAGAGAGAGAGAGAGAGAGAGAGAGAGAGAGAGAGAGAGAGAGAGAGAGAGAGAGAGAGAGGATTAGCAGCGATCGATTCTTCGGACAAAGACTTCTTTTCCCATGAAACTAACAACAGACTGATCATTTAATCTTCTCCAGGGATGACGTCAGCAGTTTACTTACGAAACCTCGTGGGTGGGTCCCAACTCCAAGCACTGCTTTACTCGTTTATGACATGCGTCCTCTAACCACTGTCGTACTGGTCCTCTAACCACTGTCGTACTGGTCCTCTAACCACTGTCGTACTGGTCCTCTAACCACTGTCGTACTGGTCCTCTAACCACTGCGTCCTCTAACCACTGTCGTACTTGTCCTCTAACCACTGCCGTACTTGTCCTCTAACCACTGTCGTACTGGTCCTCTAACCACTGTCGTACTGGTCCTCTAACCACTGTCGTACTGGTCCTCTAACCACTGTCGTACTGGTCCTCTAACCACTGCGTCCTCTAACCACTGTCGTACTTGTCCTCTAACCACTGCCGTACTTGTCCTCTAACCACTGTCGTACTGGTCCTCTAACCACTGTCGTACTGGTCCTCTAACCACTGTCGTACTGGTCCTCTAACCACTGTCGTACTGGTCCTCTAACCACTGTCGTACTGGTCCTCTAACCACTGTCGTACTGGTCCTCTAACCACTGCGTCCTCGAACCACTGTCGTACTGGTCCTCTAACCACTGCGTATCTAACCACTGTCGTACTGGTCCTCTAACCACTGCGTCATCTAACCACTGTCGTACTGGTCCTCTAACCACTGCGTCATCAACCACTGTCGTACTGGTCCTAACCACTGTCGTACTGGTCTCTAACCACTGCGTCATCTAACCACTGTCGTACTGGTCCTCTAACCACTGTCGTACTGGTCCTCTAACCACTGCGTCCTCTAACCACTGTCGTACTGGTCCTTTAACCACTGCGTCATCTAACCACTGTCGTACTGGTCCTCTAACCACTGTCGTACTGGTCCTCTAACCACTGTCGTACTGGTCTTCTAACCACTGTCGTACTGGCTTCAGTACAGGTCTCCGAAAACTCAGCTGACAGTTTTATTGTTTAGTTTTTTGTTGGCGCTGAAATGGCAGTAAGTTTGTAACATACAACTCAGATCATATCATTTCTTTTACAACCGCCCACATTGCTTACGTCAGCACAGATAAAACCGAAATAGTTCGAATCGCGATGGAACTAGTTTTTGTTTGTTTGTTCGACTGGTAGAAAACATATAAATCAAGACAACCTTTTGGAGGGAGTACCATTGGTGAAGTTTATGTACTTTGTATTTTCTCACATGAGAGGTGCTAGTTATTTTCCTTAGGCTGTTTAGGCCTCTGGAATTGTGTCCCTTGTTCTGTCTCTGACGTCTGTCGAGAGCTGTTAATTCCCTGTTTCGACGATTAAAAAGATACAATTAAAGATTTAGTTTTTACATGCCTCAGTGGTGTTATATCAAATGTTTAAGACAAATACAAATACAAAAGAACTTTATAATTAATAATAAACGCATAAAATGAAAATTTGTCAGACGGACCGGCGAATCAGGATTTGCTTGGATCCACTACAGTTCGAACGTTGATAATTCGCCTGGGGGGTGTCAGTCAGGGCCGACATGTATGGAGAGCAAACCAACAGCCCTTTAATCAGCTTTACCTTCTAAACGGTGATGGCAATGTTTGGAGCGCAAACAGGACTGTCCGGCCCGCCTAAACGCGCTTAAAGTTATAGTTAGTTAGTTAGTTTGTTGGTGCTTTGAGCCCTGTCAACCACAAAGGGTTATACCAAGGCTATTCAGAGTTATAGACTCATATCGCTACTTGGGACAAGAACTGAACTTATGGACTCTTTAGCTCATCGGGGACTAGAGCTTTTAACTTGATTAATTTTGCTCTCCATACATCATTGCATGCCCATCATGCCCAGATCAATGCATACTCAAGCCAAAAACGTACAGGGTCCCTGCAGGAAGCAGCGTCACGAAACCTATCGAGAGGAAGGAATCACACAAGCAGTCTCCTCTTTTCATGTCCTAAAGCATTATTTCATGTGTACGTTTTGTCCACTTTTATGTCGCACTTGATGCACTGATTGCCATTCAGTTTCAAAAATACATACATTTTTGTTTTCAATGTAAAATAAACTTCGCAAACTTTAGATGTATTATTTATTCCCACACTGTTTCTCTCAGAATCCGCCATTGTTCATAGTGTACTTGGTGACATTACTGAAACACGGGTGAACTACCGATTCGGGACTGATAAGGACATAAAAGTGCGTTCGATAACTAACACAACCATAAGCTTAGAAAAAAACACTGCTTCATGATGTCGAATGACTTTTCAAACACCCTGAGCGAAATAATTAACCAAAATGGAAGTCAACTGAGGCAATAATTTGCTACACAAAACCAGGAAATTACCAATTAAAAATACGCTCACAGCAGTTTTTCCACTCGATCTCAGGTTGGGTTTTTAAAAATCGACATTTGTAAGCCGTAAAACCGAGTCAGGACAAATAAACTTGAGAAATCTGTGATAAATACTGGTGATAAAAACAAGAAAAACACAGTCGACGACTGTATTATGTGAAATAAACTGCCAGAGAACATATAATGAGTCTGTCTAGACGAAAAACAAAAGTAAGCTACTTATATATTTACACAAGGTGTGTGAATATGTAATAGATTACTTTCCCCCCGTTAAACACAAAATGAGCGATACATTTCGTTTGCTTTTGGAGATGTTATGGCGCAGTTAATTTCTATATTGTTCATGCATGTACCAGAAATCTCTCTCTCTCTCTCTCTCTCTCTCTCTCTCTCTCTCTCTCTCTCTCTCTCTCTCTCTCTCTCTCTCTCTCTCTCTCTCTGCGATCGAAACACGAGTATACTCCACATGGACAGTCTGACATTTTTTTCTTCTATGTTTTTGCTTGTAACTGAATGCAAAGTCTACGGAAAATCAATACATACAAAAGGACGACTAGGACGCTTTATTGTAGCAAGACAAAAACAAACAAACAAAAGAATCCGCTAATTTTCGACATGGACCCCTTCTTCCAGCAGGAAACGGACGAAGCGACTGCTATTTTTGAAACAAGCGATGAGAGAAACGAAATGATTTAATTAGCTGTCGGTTGCTTCAAATCTTGCTGAGGTTTACATTTGTGTACAGCTTTTTCATTATGCTTTTGGACGAGGATCAAGAAGTCCTCGAAGACAAATACGTTTTTTCCAAACTGAACCAGCAAAGCAACAAAAGATACTCAAAAGATACTGGTGTCAACAGTGTTATGACAGAAATGGAACGCTCGCCTCCTGATCATTTCGGACCATTTGCCAGAAACAGCGGGCCTTCGCTCGGAGGTACTGTAGGTAGTTTGAGGCAGAAACTCGAGACGTTAATCCGCTTCAAGACAAGGCGAAGCGGTGAGTAGCTTCTTCTGAACTGGCTCGGTTAAACTGTCTCATGTTTCTGAACTGTCTCGGTTAAAGTGCCTCCTGTTTTGAACTGTCTCGGCTAAACTGTCTCATGTTTCTGAACTGTCTTGGTAAACTATCTCATGTTGCTTCATTTATTTTCTGTAGCCGATTGCTTCACACCGAAGTTCGCTCCAAGACATCTCTAATGGTCTCAGGCAGACTGAGTTACGACGAAATTAGACGTTACATCTTAAATAACACCTGCTAATTGTGTCATCAACACAAAGACCTTACCGTTAACTGGGGTGATTAAACTAGTAAAACCACAATACGCACAGATAGAAAAACAATGCGTCGATTTTTGTTCTTTTACATCTTGTAAACTGGAGGAAATTACCTTCGTTCTCGATGGAATAATTCGCAGCTTTGTCTCTGCAGTGAATAGAACTGCTACGCGTTCGAACGTTGTGGCTTTGCTATAAGCAACACTGTTTATCTGCCCGCGCGCGTATGTGTGCGTGTGTCTGCGTGTGTGTGTGTGTGTGTGTGTGTGTGTGTGTGTGTGTGTGTGTGTGTGAGAGAGAGAGAGAGAGAGAGAGAGAGAGAGAGAAGAGAGAGAGAGAGAGAGAGAGAGAGAGAGAGAGAGACAACCAACCCAAAAAACAATAACAACCAAAAGACGCAATCAAGTCAGGGTTTAATGTAACTGAGCTACCTTTACTAAGCAAGTAAAATCTTACCAATAGACGATCTAATCTGAAATAATGTCTCATTAAACAGTGGACATGGAACGGCGGAGGTTATTCTAATTGAGCTGGCAAAATTAATCGGCTTGTTCTCGGGCCGATAGGCAGACTGAAAGCGGCTGTAGAGGTTGTTGGTAGAGAGACGGTCAGAGAAATGAAAAAGAACCAGTTTTTCAATGATTTTGGAGACAAAGGAAATGTTAGGGCAGGGCGGTTTTTCAATTCTTTCTGCCAAAAGAGTATTCAAGAGAGTATCTTGTCTGTTTTATGACACCCTGTGTGGTTGACGGAACGTTAAGAGCGAAAACCTCTCATGTCATAATGAGCTACATTTAGAATAGAATGTTTTTAAATCCCACACAGCTAAGTTAGACGGCGAGGACTGGGGGGTCATCGTTGTCGTTGGGGGCACTGGTTTATGACCTGACTCCAAGAACATGCACTATCTCAGGTGGAACAACAACAGCAACAACAAAACTCCCCTCCATTTAGTCACTCCGTGAACTCATTACTTTGTCCATGTCTTGTCAGTATTTCGTTTGCTATTATCCAGGCGGATATATTGAATATGCCGGGAAGCCTCCTACATTAGTACTTAATGGGTATTTTTTTTATTTTATTTTTTGATCTTTACAACAACTGCGTACTCCTGTCTGCAGTATGATCCCACAATAGGCTTCGTAAACTTTCATTACATTTTGTTCTTAAGGAGCTCTTTACAAGGCTCAAATTTTTCTTTAGAGGTAGCATTTCACCAAGTCTAAGTACTGTTCAATGGGATCATGACTTACTCCACCAAGGCATGAAGACATCCTTTTCGTGTTCATTATTACGGAATACTGTGTAGTGGGAGGGACTTACGAGTTCAGGTAATCTATATTCCAAGATGTCGAAGCTCCAGAGTACCACGGACACAGAGGTTTAGTCCCCTATCTTCTAACCAGAACTCATAGCTGTTATACACTACTCATCAGAAGTGGTTTGCACTTCAGAAGATCTGTAGTGTTGAGGAGCTTGAGACACTACATGCGGGCACAATCCAATCCAATGCAACAGTATTTTGAGTGTAAGCCCCTTTTTTAATTGTCCTGAGGTAACCCTGTGTGGTCGACATGACATTAAAATCCAGTTACTGCCCCTTTTCAAGCGGCAAAACAACAGTTAGTGTAAAATAAAAATGTACTTATTCGGTTTAGCTGTGGTGTGTTCTGAGTGTTTGGAAGAATCTATAGTATATTTCGTCTTAAAAACGAAACGAAACCAAACCCAAACAACAACAACAAAGAGAACTAACAACAACAGCAACAAAACCAACGACAGCAACAACAACAACAACAACAAAAACAAAAACAAAACAGAAACACGGCCAGTTGGGCGTCAAAAGCGGACCCTCTGTCTAGCCCCGAAAATAAATCATTGGATTTCAGCCACCGCTGTTCTGTACTTTGTGTCTTTTTAGCGGCAGCTGATTTTAGCTGCTTAGTCACTCACCGGCCTCCTCATCCCCCGGCCTCAACGGATCTGTTTTCCCCACAATCCCTCCCGCATCCCTCTCCTCACAGTTCTCTCCCCTCACAGTTCCCTCTCCTCACAGCCTCTCCCCCCCCCCATCCCCACCCGCCCCACCCTCAACAGTTCCCTCTCCGAGTATGTTTTGTATTGTCATACTAAATTAGCGTTCCTTTTAACCTTTATGTGTTGAAAAAAAAAGATGAAAAAAAAAAAAAAAGGGACGGGGGGGGGGGGGGGGGGGGGGGGGGGGGGGGGGGGGGGGGGGGATTTTGTTGTTGTTGCTTAGTCCGGCATTCTTCTTCTGCTTGCGTCAACCAGTTTTTATTTTCAAAGTTTACGAACCCAACAGTACAACAAAATTAGCGAAACTAAACCAAGTCCTCGCACTCCGTGCCAATCTAGTAAGTAAACAGCACAAAAGTGGCAGAATGTTGCCTCTCTACGATCGTTTTTACATGCAGTTCATTGCTCGCCTGTTAATAAGCTTCGTTCTGGAGATACACCAAAAGGGCAGTAACAATCACTTGGTGAAGGAAAGTATTCCGAAACTCAGCTGTTATGTAGCTGGGTTCAAACTGGAAAAAAATGAACAAAGAAAAAAGGACAGAAATATCGAAGATCGGAAAAAGACTGAAATAGTCAAGGATGGTGGGGGCGGTACGTGTTTAACCGACGGAGACAACCTCACACACACACACACACACACACACACACACACACACACACACACACACACACACACACACACACACTCACACACTCACACACACTTTATTGCACAAGGATAGAGGTTTAGGCACGATTGTCTGTCGGACAGCTGCCCCTGAAACAAAAAAATACAAAGACTTAAACAGTGATATGAACGTGAAAATAAATCGATGTAAAATCAGAGAGAGAGAGAGAGAGAGAGAGAGAGAGAGAGACATACTGATACTCGTCTAAAAACCAATCTGTCACCAAAATATGGACCAAAGGGGAGTGAATTAATGCTAAAAAAAACATGACATGTACACAGCAACACAGACCTGAATCGCCTGCGGCAACTCTCACCTGGCATGCGAGTGAACATAAAGTATATGTATACACTCCCCAAAGGTTAGAACTGGAAAAAATACCTTCTTTAAACTGCAAAAATGCATTTAAAAAAAAGGTAGCCAGCATTGTCTCAGCTGCGGAGATGAAGTGATGCTTAATGTCCTCGGATGTCAGCTGACATATTAGGGACAAGTTGTGACCAATGCCTAAGCACGGTTCAATAATTCTTTACGTCCACGGAAACCAGAAGGCTCGTTAGGACGGACAGCTCAGGACGGACAGCTCAGGACGGCCACCTCGACTCTCACACAGCTCCTGAACTATGAGCTGCGGAGTAAAACCGAGAGGACTTTATAAGCCGAGCCAATGCATGTTCCTATGCCGTGAGCCGGTTTGGCCTAGCGGTAAGGCGTTAGGCTGGTAAGCGGAAGGACCTCGGTTCGATACCGCTTCGGCTCTCCTTTCTTTTCAAAAAGGTTGTGGTTTGTGGACGCTGTCCTGTGACTTTGTCCATCACTTCCTACTGAAACATTAAAATGGCTCTCACCGCTGCCCATCTTAATGCAGAAGTTATTCGGTGGTGACAGTGTAGCGACAGGTATATAATCTCCCTTTCCCCCCACATCCATACTCCCTTCCCCCCCTTCTCCCCGTCCCTAATAAGCCGTACGGTTTCTGTGGACGTTAAGCACCATGTTTACTATGTTCCTATGCTTTGACGGTTGAAGCTGCGATGTAACAGGGAGGTTATCGGCCTATGTTACGGTGTGACCAACAATGGAGACTGCTTAGTGCCAGTTTTGCCCTATCGGTTCTGGCACTGAACGCAGTTTTGTAGAGGGCATGTCTGGAAACCTGGGTAGTAAATGCTAACGGGTGAGCAGGATCGAGTTCCTAAAAAATGTCGTCTCGCTACTGACTGTGGTAGGCCTGTGGTATATTTTAACAGGTCTGACAATAGTTTTTCGTCTTCAATTTTTGCACGTTGCGTATCTGTGATGTTTGCACCGCTCTCATCGTTTAAAGTTCGGATTCAGACTGGGCCGACGTGTGTGGGCTAGGATGCGTGTGTTCTGCGCTTCGGACTTACGTCCTGTGCAGGCGTTTCATAAAGTTGATAGTCGTTTACATTCCATTACGATAACAACGCTTCGTGTTTACAGCCCTGCGAACTCCTTTCTTGGAATCAACGACGACGACGACGACGACGAAAAAGAACAAGAAGAAAATGACAGTGTGTTTTGAAATCAGCAAGTTGAGAATCTCATCATGTGCACGTGCTGAAAAGTTGCACCGTAACGTTGTGACCTCAGACCATTATTGAAATATCACCTCTTCTTTTTCTTTTCTTTTTTGTAGTCGCCGCGCTACGGAAATGAGTTTTCCGAGGGACTGTACGATGTTTTGTAACCCTTTCAACAAGCCAGGTGCATTTTGTGTGCGGTTGATTGTCATTCGACTTACGGCCTTTCATTTATGAAAGAACACGTTTGAATACAAAGTGATTAAATTCAACCCGGCGCTGATGCGCCATTGTTGAGAGAACACACTGATTCTCGGACTGGGGGAAATCATGTTCTCAGCTAGTTTAGTTTTGTTGCTGTTAAAATTCGTCGTGTGATAATATAGCGATACGTAAGAGGAAAAGAGAGAGGAGGGGGAGGGAAAGAGAGAGAGAGAGAGAGAGAGAGAGAGAGAGAGAGAGAGAGAGAGAGAGAGAGAGAGAGAGAGAGAGAGAGAGAAAACTCGAAAACTTTAATTTACAAGGATTGTAGTTTAGGTTCAGTCAAAAAGCTAACAACTAGTCCTTGCTAAGCTACTGATGAGTAGATATCAAATTACAGGCATTATTTATATACATATAGGCATGAATGAGTGAGTGAAACGTTATACGTGAGAATTTCCACACAAACATAGCGTGCTCACAGCGCCAGATGAACACATGCCATACATCATTCAGTTACATGTTAGAGAGAGAGAGAGAGAGAGAGAGAGAGAGAGAGAGAGAGAGAGAGAGAGAGAGAGAGAGAGAGAGAGATCTTCTGCTTTATCTTATTTTCCCGTCACAGTATTCATTATGTAACGCCTATTTCACACCCACGTCGGCCCTGTGTTAGCATTCTTCAACTAAACACATTCCGACACTAACTGAAACCAGATTTAAATACGCAAGTTTCGGTTATTATGAACGAATGAATTCGTAGGGCTTAAAGTTCACAGAGACCACATACGGTCTTTTAGGGACCTCCAGTTTGTCATCGCTTGTTTGCGTATTATCTGTCAAATTGATACAAACACAAACTGCAAATAAGGTTGTTTTGTTTTTGCTTTTGTTTTTAACATAAATTTCATTTGGTGCAACTTGCTGACAGATGTTGTTAGCATGATAATTGTAAGATCAGTCTAATAATTATCACTTACGTGAAAAGAATTTAAATAAAAAAGGAAGAAGGAATCTGTTGAATTGCAGTTTCAAAATGTGTCTATGTTTTGTGTTGTTTTATTAAAATCAGCGTTCTTTTTAATCGTTTGTGTGTTTCAGTTTTATTTCACAACGCTAGGAGTCAGTTTTATTTCAGATTCTTGTTTTTAATTCCTGATGTTTAAAAAATCTGCATTCTTTTTAACAGTTTGTCTATTTTAATATTATCAGCTTTCTTTTTAACCGTTTGTCTGTTTTAATCTTATAAGCATTCTTTTTAACCGTTTGTCTGTTTTAATCTTATTTCAAAACACTAACAGCTTTATTTCAAATTTCTTGTTCTTTATTTCCTGATGTCATTTCCTCACCTTTCACACACGCATTGACATATTTATCTCATGCCGTTTTCTGTTTGTTCCTGATTAAAAACTGCCACGTCTTCTCTTCTTGTCTCTTTCTTCCATGTTAACATGGATTTCCCCCTCTAATTCTGTTTGTGTCCTTTCTGACCGTGGTTGTCACTACAGTATTGTTGATCTCATGTCTTTTTTCCCCCTTCTTTTTCTTTCTTCTGTTTAGAACAGCTCTAGTGAAATGTACTCACCTATACGACGACATATAAAGAGCAATTAAAAACACAAGCGTTCTCGATACGCGTTCTTTATGTGTAGTCGTATAGGTTAGTACATTTGTCTAGAGTTGTTCTGTTTTATCACCTTCACAGCAGTTGTTCACTCATTTCTTCTGTTTGTCGACTCCCTAACTCCATCCTCCTCTCACAACACGTGAAGTTTATTATCATCGACATATATTTATGTAATGTCTCTTTTTCTGTTTGCTCTCTCTCTCTCTCTCTCTCTCTCTCTCTCTCTCTCTCTCTCTCTCTCTCTCTCTCTCTCTCTCTCTCTCTCTCTCTCTCTCTCTCTCTCTCTCGTGAAGCTTATCAGCAGTGACATGTTTATGCCATTTTTCTTTTCTTTTTGTTTGTTTGTTATTTCAGAACTATTGATCGAACCCCATCGCACCCTAACCGAGTAGCATATCAAAACTGACACATTTATTGGATGCCTTTTCCTGCTTGTTATTTCAGAAATCTCTCTCTCCCTCTCTCTTTCTTTCTTTGCCTCTCTCTGTGTCTCTATGTGTGTGTGTCGTTTTTTGTCTCTCTCTCTCTTCTCTTTTTGTGTCTCTGTCTCTCTTTCTCTGTCTCTGTCTCTCTGACTCTGTCTCTGTCTCTCTCTTTCTCTGTCTCTCTTTCTCTCTGTCTCTGTCTCTCTGTCTGTGTGCATCTGTCTGTCTGTATGCCTGCCTGCCTGCTTGCCTGTCTGTCTGTCTGTCGGTCGGTCGGTCGGTCGGTCGGTCAGTCGGTCGGTCTGTGTGTCTGTCTGTCTCTCCCACAAACTACAAGTTATTTTAGAATTGTCCTGACTCTTTCTCTCCTCTCTCTGTCTGGCTGTCTGTCTCTCTGTCTCTGACTCTCTTTCTCTCTCTGTCTCTGTCTGTTTGTCTCTCTCTTTCTGTCTTTTTGATTCTGCTTGCCACTGGCATAATTATTTACTTAATATTATTTTACGTACTAATATTTTAGGTCAGAACTGTTCCAGCCCTCTCTCTCACTCTGCTTACTATTGGCATAATTATCTGATGTATTCCTTACTTTTGTGTTATTTCAGAACTGTCCGGACTCTCTATCTTTGTCAGCCATTCACGCGGTCATCTGATAATTGTATGGTTTGCTGTGTGCGTTGTTTCAGAACCGTCCCGATCATTTCATATTAAATTATTGTTTGCTGTGTCCGTGCTGTTTCAGAACTGTCCAGATCATTTCATAATTGTGGTGTCTATTGTTTCAAAACTGTCCCGTTCGTTTTATAATTACGGTTTGCTGTGTTGTTGTTTTTCGGAATTGTCCCAGTAACCTAAGAATTATGACCTGCTGTGCGTGTTGCTAAAGAACTGTCCCGATCATTTGATAGTTGTGGTTTACCGTGTGTGTTGTTTCAAAAGTGTCCCGATCATGTGATAATTATGGTTTGCTGTGTGCATTGTTTCAGAACAGCCCTGATCATGTGATAATTATGGTTTACTGTGTGCATTGTTTCAGAACAGCCCCCCTATGCAGGCTCGAACCATGTTGCGTCCTCTGTGCTCGCTGTGGCTGCTGGCCGTGGTGTTGTTGGAATGGACGTCGGCCGACGACAGCATCTTCTGCGACAGGCCCGCCAACATGGAACTCTGCTGTAAGTCATCTTTTTTGTAGACACATGCATATCCAACCCTTCAAACGAACAGAATAGGATAGAATACCTCACGTCCCCAGAAAGAAAAAGAAAAAAGGAGGAGCGGTGTGTGTGAGAGAATAATCAAAGAAATACTACATCCCAAGTGAATTAACTTGCTGTTCTACTTGCTTAATTGCCAGCATCTTACGGACGAACACAGAATGAAAGGCTGAGAACGTTTTAATATGAAGACGGCACGAAAGACGCAAACATTCGGTAGCATTTGCCAGTTTTTCATCGTACATCCCCTGTACTTGTCGCGTTAGTCGAGCAGTTCTTCATTTTGTAAAAGATAGGTTGGTAGACTGATTGTTGATGTGCAATACCAGGTTATAAAACCACGTCGGTACATTCAGGGCGGGAAACAAACCGTCAAACAATAGATTAAAATCTGATCCACTGCTCTGTTCATGCCACAAGTCATTGTGTGGATGGAGGACTGGGTTAAATGAAGGTGAATGTAACACAAGTCGTCAAACAATAGGTCAAAGTCTGAATCACTGCAATGGTCATGCCACAAGTCATTATGTGGGAGGAGGATTGGGTTAAATGAAGGTGAATGAAACACACATCATAAGAGTACAGGTTAAAATCTTAACCAATGCACTGTTCATGCCACAAGTCATTATATGGGAGGAGGACTGGTTTAAATGAAGGTGGATAAAACACAAATCATAAAAGAATAGGTTAAAGTCTGAACCACTGCACTGTTCATGCCACAAATCATTATGTGGGAGGAGGACTGGGTTAAATGAAGGTGAATGAAACACAAATCATAAAAGAATAGGTTAAAGTCTGAACCACTGCACTGTTCATGCCACAAATCATTATGTGGGAGGAGGACTGGGTTAAATGAAGGTGAATGAAACACAAATCATAAAAGAATAGGTTAAAGTCTGAACCACTGCACTGTTCATGCCACAAGTCATTATGTGGGAAGACGAGGGCTGGGTTAAATGAACTTGAATGAAACAGGAAAGCAGAAATGAGATAATATAATATGGCAGTCGGCAAAGCACTCAAAGCTATGCTCTAACCTACTCAAGTCTTAAAAGATATAATTTCTGCGTCCGCTATATCCCACCCAGAGGATATAGCGAGTGTTACTTAGAAATTTGATCATAACACCCTTTCAAACAAGGGGGAGAATGGGGGGGGGGGCACATTTAAATGATTTCTTTTTAAAGGACATAAAAAATATAAAATCACGAATGGAACGTAACAGACAGATAGGATTCATTCCAAATGTTTCAAGCACAAACACACTTGCTTGCTTGAAAAAGCAGTTCTGTGGAAGGTTTGCGTGCTTCCTGTTTAGTCGTTACTGAGGTGCTTCCACCATTTGCCTGACTCTATCCGAAGCCTTCGTAACGACGCAAAGGGCGTGGTAACTGCTACAGGAACGTTCCTTTG
>JABMCL010002370.1:107500-115000 GCA_018857735.1 Alviniconcha marisindica | reverse complement strand
GTGTGTGTGTGTGTTTAACATAGTTCAGGAGCTGTGTGAGAGTCGAGGTGGCCGTCTTTGGGGTGTCCGTCCTAACGAGCCTTCTGGTTTCCGTGGACGTAAAGCTGTATTGAACCATGCTTCGGCATTGGTCACAGCTTGTCCCTAATATGTCAACTGACATCTGAGGACATTAAGCATCACTTCATTATCATCAGTGTGTGTGTGTGTGTGTGTGTGTGTGTGTGTGTGGTGTGTGTGTGTTACTGCTATTACTACCACCACCACCACCACCACCACCACCACCATACGACGACAATGACTATTGTTACTACTACTACCGCAAATTTGTAAAGCGCCCACCCTGTGGCTCAAAGCGCTGAACAATGCAAACAGACAGAATAGCTATACACTGAAGTAATAATACCATGAACATTCCACATAACTGGCAGAAAACATCGCGGACGAAGAATGAATGAAATAAAAAGTGACTCAGGCCGAAGTGACGAATTTAAAAAAAAAGGTTATTATTTGTTGAGGAGTTATAATTGGACCGAGATTACTTTAAACAGAGTAAATCCGAAGGGGGAAGGGGGGGGGGGGGGGTGAGGGATAACAACAGAATGGCAGAATGACCTGGATCTTTCACGTGCTACTGCGGCGACTCATGCAAATGCCATTACTAGGTATAATCAATAATGAAAGCAAGACCATCAAAGGGGGCACGCACAGCTTTTCCAAATTCAACACCAATGAGGCCAACAGAGCTGCCAATTTTAGCTAAATAAGCCTAATCAGAGTCTCTCCCCAAGAACGAGAGAGAGAGAGAGAGAGAGAGAGAGAGAGAGAGAGAGAGAGAGAGAGAGAGAGAGAGAGGAGAGAGAGAGAGAGAGAGAGAGAGAGAGAGAGGTTCATGCGACTCCCATGGGATTTGAACCTATGACCTTCCCATCTGTTTTTGGAAACCCTGTTCATCTAGCGCTGTACAGTATCCGGTTAATTAATTAATAAGGTTACTCGTGATACGAATCCCATGATTGCTGTTCCGGAAATCACACAAATATCCTTACCTTTCCCCGTTAGTTGTTGGATTTGTCTTTTTCCCCAGATCGTTTCTTTTACTGGAACACACACACACACACACACACACCACACACACGCACCCCCAGCCCCACACACGACACACCCCAACACAACAACACACACACACACACACACACACACACACACACACACACCACACACACACACACACACACATCCACACACACAGCATACACACACACACACACACACACACACACACACACACACACACACACACACACACACACACACACACATCACACACACAAACACACACAACACACACACACACACACACACAACACACACACACACACACACACACACACACACACACACACCACACACACACACACACAACACAACACACACACACACACACACACACACACACACACACACACACACAACACACAACACACACACACACCACCACACAACACACAAACACACACCACGCACACACAACACACAGACACATACCACGCACACGCACACACGCACGCAACCCCCCCCCCCCCCCCCCCCCCCCCCCCCCCCCCCCCCCCACACACGCATACACCATGCGGAGGAGGCGAAAGAAAGAGAGACGGAGGAAAAGGAGGAGGTAGGGAGATAATTATGCCCCGAGGAAATCGTCGCCACACCAGTTTAGGCGATACTGATTATGACACAGCTCTGTCAGTTTGGGGAGACTGCAAAAGTTCAAGTACGTGCGAACTACAGAGGGAAATATATTTGCAGGAGATTAGATGTTGGCGCTTTCAACACACATATTTGTTGTGTCTGGGTGGATCTTGCTGTCATATCTGTGGGTTTTGCTGTCATGTCTGATTGTATTTTACTGTCACGTCTGGATGAATTTTGCTGTCTAGTCTGGTGTGTTTTTCTGTCATGTCTATGTGGGTTTTGCAATGTCTGGGTGTAAAACTGGGTGTGTGGGTGTATTTTGCTGTCATGTCTTGTTTCAATTTGCTGTCATGTCTGTGTGTGTGTTTTATTGTATTTTCAACAGCAACAACAAAATTCCAGTCACAGTCCCTGATAATCTTAGCGTATTAACATGGAGGATAACGATGAGTTATATTTTGCATTCAAACTCTCGGAAGACCTTTTTTGAAACCGCGATGTTGATACTAGTTTTTGAAATTTAGCTCCAAGCTTATCCGTCTTAAAAACTAAAAGCGTGTTTCTGTGTCTTCTTGAACTTATTTTTTTAAACTGGCTTATTTTCTTACATAACACCTTTTCGCGGCATGCTGCGTTATCGGTCTTCTTGTTTTCTCTTTCTGTCTATTTTTATTTTTGTTATTACTAATCTTTTTCTTCCTGTAAATTCCTCCCATTTCTTTCATTAAACCTAATTCCTACCTTTAAACCTATCTTATTCCTACTGCCCTCGATCCTTTCTTTGGTGTCTTTCTTCCTTCCCTTTCTTCCTTCCCTTTCTTCCTTCCCTTTCTTCCTTCCTCCTTCCTCTCGATCCTTGTTCTCTTCTCTTCCTCCCTTCTTCCCTCCTTTCTCAGTCATCTCCTTCCTCCTTTTTAAAATCCTTTCCTTCCTTTCTTTCTCCCTCCCTCCCTCCTTCCGTCTTTCCTCGATGCTTTCCTTCTCTCTTTTTTCTTCATAGCTTCTTCCCTCCTTCCCTCCCTCCCTCCTCCTTCCTAGGTCCTTTAGGTCAGTGGCAAAGCGCCGGACTACTAGTCAAAACGTCGCGGGTTCGAATCCTGGGAGGAGCGGGGCGGGAGAATTTTCTTCTCCAGGGTCAACTTTCTGTGCTGACTCTTATTTCAGTATCCGTTCCACCCCCGTGTTACCGCAGCAGCACGTCAAAAGATCCCGGTCATTCTGCCAAAAGTGCAGTTAGCAGGCTGCAGCCAAACACACATGCACCATGCGTATGTGGCTTTGCATAAAGGGACACTGTACACTGATGAGTAGTTGAATGGTATACACAAAACGTGTGCCGAGACGGCAGCAGTTTCACGTGGCACAGCCATGTAACAACCAAACAGCTCTAAGTTTGGAGGCGGTGGATATTCAAAAACGCGCTTTAAAAAACTACTATCATTCTTTGAGAATCACATGCGACATGAGCGCAGTGAGTCTCTTCTTGAGCACAGAATAGCGCTATATATAAAAGTGAGCAGCAGCAACAACGACCGAACAAAAACAACATTCTTCTCTTCTTTTCTCATCATCATTTATTTGATCCCATATCCTTCGATTCCCACTCCTTTCTTTCTCTCCGTCATTCCGTCCTCCGCCTTTTGATCTTTGTCCGTTTTTCGTCCTCCCATATCGTGACCGTCCCTTCCTTTCGGACCACGCCTGCTTCCTTCCGGCTGTTGACTGCGGCACTATCGCAGACACGCCCACGAAGCAACAGGTGCATGGGGAAAGGGGATGTAGCCAAGTCAATGTCTGATCGACACACTCCTAACTGGTCATGCCAGCTGATCAATCAGACTGATAATTGGCTTCGATCCTGGGACACAGCGCTTCTGGTAAAGCGCTTCCGCTCCTGGTGTCTCTCTGCCTCTCTCTGTCTCTGTCTGTAAGTCTGTTTCTCTCCCTGTGTCTCTCTGTTTCTTTGTCTCTTTCTCCCTTCGTCTCTACCCCCCCCCCCCTTCACCATCTCCCCCCTCCCCAATCTCTCTGTGTTTCTCTCTCTGGCTGACAGTCTCTCTCTCTCTCGTCTCATTGTCTGAACAGTAATATAGGTACGGACCTCCCTCTTTCACACACACACACACACACACACACACACACACACACACACACACACACACACACACACACACACACACACACACACACACAACAAACCACACAAAAGGAATGACCCCTCTCTCTCTCTCCTCTCAGTAGCTTAGCAAGGACTATTGTTAGGTTTTTGACTGAACCTAAACTACAATCCTTGTCAAATAAAGTTTTCGAGTTCGAGGTCCCTCCCCCTCCCCCCCCCCACCTCTCTCTCTTTCTCTCTCTCTCTGTCAGCCTATCCTAGTATTGCAAATCATTGCTCCATTCAGCATCAGCTATGACATTGCCCTGGATTTCTGCCTCCCTCGGCCTCCGTGTTCAAGCATGGATAGTACCCAGAGGGTCAGCACCGGCCTGCACTGGCCGTCCTTCGGGGCTGAGCTAGCATCAAATATTCATGGGGAAGACTTTCCCTGGTGCTGCACTTCATCTGTACCCCACTCTCCCTCCTCCTCCTTCTCCCCGGGCTCCAAAGGTGGAATAGTAATCATCTGTGAGCTGACCACTGTCCAGACTGAGAATAGTGATAACGGATGTCTATGCTGCATGCTTACGCACCCCCCCCCCCCCCTCGTCCTCCCTCTCCCTCTGCGGAGTATCTATTTTCGCTGGCGCCTTACAGTGTCTCTGAATTTGCGAACAGCTTCAAAGTAAACACGAAGCAATGACTCCGCGAGGTGTTAATGAAATAGAAACCAAAGAGAGAGAGAGAAAAAAAAATAAAAAATAAGAAGAAGAAAAGAAGGGAGGGAGAAGAAGAAGAAGAAAAAAACTACTACTACTACTACTACTGCTGCTGCTGCTCCTACTACTGCTCCTCCTACTACTACTACTACTACTACTCCTCCTCCTCCTCCTCCTACTGCTACTACTGCTACTACTACTACTACTACTGTTGTTGTTGTTGCTGCCGCTCTTCCTCCTCCTACTACTACATATGTGTCCGCCTGTTTTGTTTTTCTTGAATTTCTAAACAACGAGCAAAAGAAACGACAATGAAAAACATACAGGAGACTAAAGTTCAGTTCAATTCAGCTTCAAATGCTGAGTGCTAGGGAAAGCCCATATATGCGTTCCAGCCCATCTTTCAGGAGTGCCTGCAGCGTTGCCTTTGCATCAGTTCCCGTGTTGGTCTGATTGACGATGGTCCTTTCTCGTCCTTTTGCGTAAGATCATTGAGCGCTTCCTCTCTCTACGCCTCTCTCCCTCCGGAGATCGATGATGTGGTATCATTGGTTTTGTGCCCACAAGTAGTGTCTCAAGTTCCTCAACACTTCAGATCTCGCGAGACGCAAGCAAGCTTTGATGGCTAGTTTTCCCGCCAGTCTGTCTGGTTGGTTAATTGACGTGGTTCCGGCATGTCCAGGACTGCTCATCCGCAGGAGTCGTTGAAGATGGATGTCGAACATAGACACACGACAGTCTGGCCAATGCCAGAAAAAAAAAAAAAAAAAAGAAGAAGAAGAAGAAGAAGAAGAAAAGAGGACTTAGAATCTTTAGCAGACTTTAGCAGCTACAGATTACAGCATAGAGACCATCTGCAAGGCAAAACATGAACATTATTTTACGTCACAGACAAATACAGTTGCTGATTATTGTGGGCCTTTTTTTTTTCTTCTTCTTCTTTGTAAGCTGTTTTTGTCATTATTAGCAACATACTTCTTTCCAAATTAACTCAAAGTGAAGTGTCCAGACAGAGCCTTCAGCGTCTTCTTCTTCCGCCTTCTTGAGTCGGAACCCGAGGCCAAAACTATCGTGTCCTGCGTGTCTTTAAACTTTATGCGCATGCCTTGCAAAGTGTTTCTGGGTTTTTTGGCGCCCCTTGTCTGCCAGCATCGAGTCTAGAGACTCCGAATTCCCGATAAGGGAACGAGTCATCTACAGTAATAATGCACTGGAACGAAAGCAGAAGACCAGAGATAATTAGGAAGGGGGAGAAATGGAGCGGAAGGGGGGGGGGGGGGGTTAAGGGGGGAGGGAATTCCCCGAAGGAGAACCAATCAAGGAAACACTTTCCCTTCCAGCTGACTGGATAGTTACGCAGTCGATGCAGAAAGGGAGAGAACCGACGGGTCCCCGATAGCTCTATCAGTGGCGTCGTTACCGGGCTGGTTACGTAAAACATGAAGCCGGCTCGTCACAGAAGTTGGTTGGAAAATTGGAATATGATTTCCCACGTGCCCCGCGCCGCTGTACGACAGCGTTATTGAGCATGGACGTCAGGTCAAAACTAATTCCTTTTTCATTCCGGCCAAGTGCCCGGCTATGTCCAACTTTGACAAAGTCCCAGGGCAAGGATCGTATGGACAGAACTCATCAGAAATAGAAACAGAAATACACCCATCAGTGATCAAGAAGCAGGGAGAGAGAGAGGGAGGGAGGGAGGGAGGGAGAGGGGGGAAGGGCTTGGGGAGAAAGGGGAGAAAAGAGAGAGGAGGCATGAGAGAGAGGGGGTGAAGATGAGGGGGGGGGGGGGGGGGGGGGAGGAGGATAGAGAGAGCAGAGAAAGAGGGGGTTATGAGAGAGAAGGGGGTGAAGATCAGAGAGAGAGAGAGACAGACAGACAGACAGGCAGACAGACAAAAAGATAGGGAAGTAGCTACAGTACTACTAATAACCAAGACATTCACAGTCAAATATTATGATAGAACGCTATAGACAAATAAATACAACATCAATAATAATGATGCTTTGAAAGAATACAGATGACGGATCGTACTGACAGTTTGACCCGTTACTACTGCCTAACGATTCTTTTCCGGTCCGGATCGGCTGGGAAGCATTGGCCAGAAGCGGGCCGGATGATTCTGGCACACCGGCTTGCTTCCGGACCGGATCCGTTTGGCCAACACCTGACACAATCAGCCAAAACTAAATCGGATCCCGGCTGGTTTTACACGATATTATCCGGGACGTCTGTGGAAGAACGGAACCGAGTCTGAAAGTGGGAAACTGGTAGTGGGTCGGTTGCGTCCTGCCAGAAACCTGGCCAGATGATTCCTGCAAACCTGCTTGCTTCCAAACCAGATGCGTTTGACCAAACCAGGCCATCCAGATCAGACCCGCGTCGGTTTTGCATAGTATGATCCATGCCTTCTTTGGGGCAAAAATGGAGCTGAAACGGATGCGGGAAGTCGGATCCGGCATATATTATCCGGCCCGATTCCGGCTGCACGCTGGCCGTAATGGCCATAACTGGCCGTAACCCAAACGCTTCCGGATCGGATCCGGCATGTTTGCTGGGGTTACTACTGACAAACAGTTTGACCCGCTAGTACTTTATATATACACATTACTTGCAGACGTTCGCACTAACAGCTGTTGAAATCGGTACGAAGTTTCCGTGACGAAGACGGAATAGTATGAACGAAGTGAACCAAAAATATATCCTGCAGCCAAGTTGGTCTTTTTTCTTCTCGGGTGCTTGGCACAAATTAGAGCTGAAAACAAAACAATCTAAAGATTGACGGGTCGGGTCCTGTGGGTTTTTGATCTTTCTGGCGGAGGAAATGAGTTCTCCGTTGTTTGACAAGGTTTTCTCCCCTGGTGATTGGAATCTTTTTGCTGAGGTGACTAATAACCGACCATTATCTTTTTTTAATCGCAACAGTTTTCGATTTTGTTTCACCCCCAAAACCGGAGCACTTTTTCTCTGTGGTGAAGAATTAC
>JABMCL010002370.1:77500-102500 GCA_018857735.1 Alviniconcha marisindica | reverse complement strand
GCACCACTGATCCACTGATTCTCTCGAGCAACAGACTGCGTTAAGGAAATAGACAGATAATTGTTGTTTTTAACGCCTGGTCAACCATGACGGTTATGTCACGGTAAAAAAATAATTGTGTGTGGTCAGAAAATGCATAAAATATCTAAATATAAAGACTTGAACATTGGCAAGTAGTAATACCGGTAAAAAGTAGTTACAAATCGCACACAAAGAGTTACAACATCTTATTATTTTCCGCACACGTTTATTTTTTCAAATAATCAAAGATGCAATTCTGAGAGATCTCTGAACAACACCCTCAACGTCCGAGCGGCCCCCCCCCCCCCCCCCCCCCCCCCCCCCCCCCCCATCTCCCTTATATATCAATCAGAGCAACAAGGCTGCATTGGTTCTATCGTAACACTCGCTTCACGAGAGTTATATAGGGTGTTATATATAGGGTTGGGTGAATGACAGTTTGTGTGATAGCTAAATTAAGTTTGTCAGAAAGTAAGCGGGTTTCTACACAATATCTTTTGAGTATCATCGTGCGAGTATACGACATTTAGGGTCTATGACTGTGTTAGCATATATGCGCGTATATGTGGTCCTGTGGGTATGAGATATAGATTGAGTGGTACTGAATTTTAGTATGGACACACACACACACACACACACACACACACACACACACACACACACCACACACACACACACACACACACACACACACACACACACACACACACACACACACACACACACACACACACACAGACGCCAAACAACAACATTTCGACGCCGATGCACATTTGGCCGCCAAGTTTCCTGCTGCGTATTCGCAAAATTCGCGAATTATTTGACACGGAAGCCATCAGGAATAAGGCACATTTGGACTGATGCAGACGTATGTCGGTCTGGTTTTCGTCTCGTCTCGGCATTTATGGGGAGAGGTTGTCCACTGATAGCCTTCCCACTGGCCTCTGCTTAGGCTAGAGAGTTTGGGAACTTTAAAGCCAAGCTGATTTTTCAAAAGGCCAAATTTAGTTGCTTGAAGAAAAGTCCGGGTCGTAAGAAGCGACATTGAATCGGAAAATCTTCAGACTCATTTTTCTCTCTGTTTTTGGCTGTTAAAGATCTTTAAAAGGCCATACACCTTTTTAGACTCTGCCACAGACCCATTCCGAATTGGTCTTGGAATAACGCTAGCACTAGACCCTAATCACAGACCCATACCGACTTTGTCTTAGAATAACTCTGGAACTAGACTGTAATCACCGATCCATCCGACTTGATCTTAAAATAACGCCAATAGACCTGTATCAGACCCATTCCGATTTGGTCTTAATATAACGCTAGAACTAGACTGTAATCACGGACCCATACTCTGTTGGCCTTAAGATATTTATGGAACTAGACTGTAATCACAGACTCATACTGACTTCGTCTAGGAATAACGCTGGCGCTAGACTAATCACAGACCCATACCAACCTTCATTATTATTATTATTATCATTATTGGTCGCTTTTATATAGCGCCATACTCTGCTCTCGAGCAGACTCACTGCATTCTTGTCGCATGCGATTCTGAGTGAGTGACTGTAGCCTTTTAAAAAGAGTCGTCTTGCGATGCCATGTGACAGAAATCAAATGCAAAATAGATCAGAAATGCACGTTACTTTTTTCCGATATTGTTGACTGAAAAATTCCTTCTTGGGTGAACCTTTTGGTTTACCTGACGGTACGCTAGCTAAAACAACAGCAACAAATAACGGAGGAACAGAAGTGCTCTGTTGCCTACAGGGTTTTGCTCATTGAAAGAAATCGGCGGCCTGATGGATTGGCCAAGTACCCCTTCACCTCTCCATTCCCCCCCCCCCCCCCCACCCCCCCCCCCAAAAAGGCCTTTAAAAAAAAAAAGCCTTAAAAAGACTGTAATCAAAGAAAAGGGCGTGAGAGATCGTCTCGTGGAACAGGACTGGAACCTTGGTCCCTTACGTTTGTCCCTTGTGCTGATTGCGGATTGTGAGAGGGTCCAGACGCAGACTATATCAGCCGCCCTCTGCCCCGTATTTGTTTCCCACTTTGCATGCAGGGAAATTGTAACACAGAGAGTTCATGCCAGACGGCCGTATCATCTCATCGCAAAACAGCCGGCAAGGGCTGTTCATAAGGGAAGAAAAACGGAAACTTTGACCCAGTCTTTAATTCAGTTAGCCAGAGAGTAATTGGCCAAGAAAAGACTGCCCGCGGTCGGTTTTAACCAATTAGTTGAGCCCGCTCCGATAATTCAATTTCTCGCCTGCGTTTTACGAGGCACAAAGATAGGAAAGTGGCCGTAACACAATTTGCTGCGTGTCAAAATCGCATCGCGTTGGCGGTCGCATTTTCCTCTGGCACGTAAGAGCGGTGAGAAAGCCGTAAAGTGCGTGGCTGGCCGAGACCAAGAAAGGCAGAGTTTAGGGGCATGTCTGGTTAGTTAGCTCCCTTCGTAATTTCCTTGTGTCATGAGAGTCATTGCAGTCGTCCCGTTCCCACTCCCTCCCTCCCCTTCCCCCCTTCCTCCTCTTCTTCCTCTTCTTCCTTTTTCTTTTGTCTCTAATCCGCCTCACCTTAGGTGTTTTTTGGTGTGTTTTTGTGTGTTTTTGTGTGTTGTGTGTGTGTGTGTGTGTGTTTTGGGGGGGCGGGGGGGGGGGGGGGGGGGGGCGTCTTTTGGGGGGTGGTAGGTGGTGGGTGTATGGGTGGCTGGGGAAGGGGGTTCGTTTCGTTCTTTTTCCAGTATTACTTCTCTCTCCTTGTCGTTTCAAGCGATCACTCATCCTGTGGAAGAAAAAGAAGCCTGAAGCAGAATAAATTTTTTGTTCATAGCAGAATGTTGTTTTTGCGTGTATTCACCGTTTTCGGGAAATGTAATCGGGTGGAACATCATTCAGAGGCGGTTGGGCAATGATGACCTTTGTTTCCGATGGATCCTTCAGTGATGATCCTGCTTATGTCTCTCACACGTTTTGGGTTTAACACCTTATTGTTTTTCTTTCATGGGTCGTTTGCTTCTCCGTAATTGTCTTTTTGTTTTGTTTTGTTTGCTCGCGTAATAAGGAGATGTGTGTACCGTTTTGTAAACTGGGTTTTTGTTGTTGTCAATTTCCGTTTCCTGAACCAGATTAACGGAAGAAATCGGAATTTCCGTTTTGTAAAGTCTCGCACGCTCCCCGTAGTCCCCCCCCCCCCCCCCCCCCCCGTCTCTTTCTGTTTGTCTGCCTCTGATTCTCTCTGACTCAGGCTCTACCTTTTTCTGTCTGTCCCGGTCTTTCTCTGTGTCTTTGTCACAGTCTCTGTCTGTCTGTCTGTCTATCTCTCTTTGTCTCTCTCTGTCTGTCTGTCTCAGTCATTCTCTCTTTCTTTGTCTCTGTATCTCTGTTTCTGTCTCTCTTGATCATTGTCTCTGTCTCTTTCTGTCTCTGTGTGTGTCATTGTTTCCGTCTCTCTAGGTTTTTGTCTCTATCTCTTTGTCTACAGATATGTCTGTCTTGTCTCTGTTTCTCTCTCGTTCTTGGTCGGTCTCTCCGGACATATGCACAGACAGACAGACACGTGCACACACACATACATACTCATATCCATACACACATGTGCTCGTGCACACACACACACACACACACACACACACACACACACACACACACACACACACACACACACACACACACACACACACACACACACACACACACACACACACACACACACACACACACAAAACAAAACAAAAAACAAACTCAGAACGAAAAACGTGGGGTTGCATAATTACAAAGACTCGCACAATATTCATTTGAAAAGAATTGTGTTATTAATGTGGGACATAAGATACAACTCAGTGTTTGGCTGATATTTATTCGTCGCGTAATCTTGCAGACTAACCCCCCCCCCCCCCCCCAAACCACCCCCACCCCTTTTTCTTTCTTCTTTTTCGTTTGTGTGCCTATGCCAATGAAAAAAACAAACGAACAAACAACAAAACAAAGCAAAGCAAACAAACGAAACCAAATCATGCAATCTAACAAAAGAGAGAACTCGAACTCGAAAACTTTATTTTACAAGTACGGTAGTTTGAGATAGAACTCGAACAATATTTTTTTTTTTACAAGGATTGTAGTAGAGATTCAGTCAAAACCTAACAACTAGTCCTTTACAAGGGCGCGACGGAGAGAGAGAGAGAGAGAGAGAGAGAGAGAGAGAGAGAGAGAGAGAGAGAGAGAGAGAGAGAGAGAGAGAGAGAGAGAGATGAACCTAGATGTCGAGCATCGTGCGCTCGACGTTTGTGAATATTTAAGGTCCTCTCAGACGCGTAGAACCACAGGCCTCTTCAGACGCAGACGGCGACACGAGTCGTGTGATTCATCATAAACGCCACAGAGATGGATTACCATAGCCACTCCCAGGGCCCCGAGCCCCGTGTTGATTTCTCCGTCGCTTCTTCCAACACATATAACTGTTGTCATTCATCATGGAGTTTTCCGAGACGAATGGTCTGTTATGTTCGACAGGCGAAAACGTGTGGTGTTCGCTTGCTCACTCTTCCGTCATATTTCGAACTTCTGACCACCCGGATGATTCGTCGTCTGTAGACTGAAAGCTCGCCCGGGTGAGCGTTATTGTGTGTGTGAGTGAGTGAGTGAGTGAGTGAGTGAGTGTGTGTGTGTGTGTGTGTGTGTGTGTGTGTGTGTGTGTGTGTGTGTGTGTGTGTGTGTGTGTGTGTGTGTGTGTGTGTGTGTGTGTGTGTGTGTGTGTGTGTGTGTGTGTGTGTGTGTGTGTGAGTGAGTGAGTGAGTGAGTGAGTGAGTGCGTGCGTACGTGCATGTGTGTGCAGTGATGTGTGTGTGTGTGTGTGTGTGTGTGTGTGTGTGTGTGTGTGTGTGTGTGTGTGTGTGTGTGTGTGTGTGTAGTGTTGTGTGGTGTTTCGTTACGGGTTTTGATTGACAGAATGTTTGTTTGGGTTGATATCGAGATTGAAGGACTACAAGCGAGTAGGGAAGGTGGATTGAAAGGATGCCAAGGAGAGTGATAGTGTGGGAAGGTGGGGTGTGTGTGTGTGTGTGTGTGTGTGTGTGTGTGATTTGTTGTGCGTGTGTGTGTGTGTGTGCGTGTGTGTGTGCGTGCGTAAAATGTGTGAGTACTTGCGTTCGTGTGTATGTGTGCGTGCGTCAGTGTGTGCGTGCGTGCGTGCGTGCGTGCATGCGTGCGTGCGTACATGCATGTGTGTGTGTGTGTGTGTGTGTGTGTGTGTGTGTGTGTGTGTGTGTGTGGTGTGTGTGTGTGTGTGTGTGTGTGTGTGTGTGTGTGTGTGTGTGTGTGTGTGTGGAGTGGGGTGGCGATCAGGTAGTTTTTCAGACAAATCTGTTCCAGGCATCTGATTGCTAGTACAGACCACCCCACATCAAACAATCTCATTAAGCCTGGCGAAGGGGAGATAAGGCGAGACACTCCTCAGCGACATACTCGACCCTGTCTGAAACCAATACACAGGTCGCTCCTGTTATTGCAAAACCCACACCGGCTGCTCCCGCGTCAGCGGCCGCGCATTTATTGCCAGGGAGTTAATCGGCGGAAGTGTATTCCTCCGCACTTCTTCCTGTCACCGGAACTTGTTTATCGGCGGCCAAGTCTGGTCGGGGGGGATCTATTATCGGTCACTAAGCCAATGACATTTGCACCTCCAAGACAATTGGCTGTGTAATGGAGGTAAGTGGGCTCTGAAAAGTGGAACTCAACATGGGACACTGACACTGACACAGTTTAATGAATATTGGCCAGCGGCCATTTCAGTGGGGGAAGAAGAAACTCACAAAAGCTCGAGCACAGTTGTCCGTGAGGATAAACTTTGTTGGGGTGCCCACAGGGTAACCGACTTAGAAAAAAACTCTAGTTCCAATCTCCAATGTTGAAAGAAGTTATTACACCCACTTTCGTATTTGCACACACGTATTCATCTTCCAAACGAGCATGTTGTTCACAGTATATGATACCATACCTAGTAGGTTTACATATACAATACTCATGGCTTATCAAAACAGCTCACAATCGAGAGGGAACTTCCATCTTCGATGTTCTTGGTGAAATGCACAAACTAAGAACTTAGCCACACTGAAAAGAGTCTGCTGAGATTTACTATTCATAACGCTCAGGACATGACTTCTACTGTCATGCGCACTTGCTCTGTCTGGCGGTTAGTTGTGCCTCAAAGTGAACGAACACTGAACATTCAAGCTATAAATACATTTCTGCTTCTTTCTTTTCTGCACAAAATGGACATGCCACATTATGCATTGTTGGCGAAAAACGGTGCTGATGGACATTGATCTGGGATACACCCATTCTGAACTGGGCAAAGCTTTCACCTATTTATTTATTTTTAAATCCACATATTTTCGCCTTTCGAAGGAGTTCGAACTTGAGAAGAGAGAGAGAGAGAGAGAGAGAGAGAGAGAGAGAGAGAGAGAGAGAGAGAGAGAGAGAGAGAGAGAGACAGACAGACAGACAGACAGACAGACAGACAGACAGACAGACAGACACAGAGACTTCTTCACGGTTTCATCCTTCCACTCCTCCACCGCCGTCACATACGCGGGCAGCAGCGACAACTGACTACAAAAGTAAACAACACCATGAGCAACACCATGAAGTTACCCAGCCGTTAAGATTTTTCATTCGCGAAGAGTCAATAAACAAAGGGAGACAATTAGCGCTCGAAAGACGTCACCTGAACACACCGACAAAGACCTGAATCGCCAACGGTACCCCCCACCTGACATTCGAGTAAATACAAGGTACAGAAACTCCGCCAAAGATTATCCTCTTTTCTTTCTTCTCCTTTTGCCAGACATTTCATTGATTGGATATGCTTTACGCCAAGTTGTCTGGGAAGGCCATGAGACCACTAGGAAAGAGTCTCATTAACGCTGCTCTCCTCCATTTTGGAGCAGAGGGAGCGCCACTGGCAACGACCAATCGCCGAGGAGCTTGTTCGGTCACGCGCAAAGAGTGACGGTATAGCAGTAATGGCGGCAAGACAAATCCATTCTGTCACCAGGGGTCCGCGAGACTGGATAGTGTTTCTGTCCCTGATTGGCCTCTTACTCGTCTGGGTATCGTTTTGCGCTGCGCTTGCTCTTTCCCCATTATTTGAGCTTGATTTTTCTGCTTCTTTTTAAGTCTCAGGCAAACGAAAGAGTATTTGACAGGACAAGCTCCCATCGTTTGGTCGCTCTCTCTGTCTCTGAGTGCATATATATACATATATCTCTTTCTCTCTTATTCGTGTGTGTGTGTGTGTGTGTGTGTGTGTGTGTGTGTGTGTGTGTGTGTGTGTGTGTGTGTGCTCTCTCTCTCTCTCTCTCTCTCTCTCTCTCTCTCTCTCTCTCTCTCTCTCTCTCTCTCTCTCTCTCTCTCTCTCTCTCTAGGTCTACGTCTCTCTCTGTCTCCCTCTCTTCATGTCTGTATGTCTGTCTCTCAGTTTATCTGTTTATGCCTGCCCGTTTGTGTGTCTGTCTTGGTATCTGACTGACTCTTTCTCATTCTTTCTGTTTCCCTATGTGCCAGTCTATAATTATGTCTGCCTGCTTGCCTGCCTTTTTCTTGGTCTGTCTGTGTGTTTATCTATATGTGTGAGTGCCTGAATGTCTCTGACTGTCTCTGTCTCTTTGTTGGTCTGTCTGTGTGTCTATATGTGTGACTGCCTGAATGTCTCTGTTTGTCTGACTGTCGATGCCTCTTTGTTGGTCTGTTTGTGTGTCTGTTTATATATGTTACTGCCTGAATGTCTCTGTCTGACTGTCTCTGTCTCTTTGTTGGTCTGTCTGTGTGTATCTCTATATGTGTGACTGCCTGAATGTCTCTGTCTGACTGTCCCTGTCTCTTTGTTGGTCTGTCTATGTATTTATCTATATATGTGACTGTCTGGGTCTCTCTCAAACTCCAAGCACTGGTTTACATCCTTCCTTCAACCACTGCGGTATTTAGTTACGCCATAGGGTCCAGAAAACTGTCAACTAACGAGCAGTTTTTTGTTGGTGCTCAAACAGTAGTATGTTTGTTACAAGCAACTCAAATAAAACAAGGCGTGTCATTTATAGCCGCCAACAAAGTTTACACCAGCTCAAATAAAACCACAATCGGTTGAATCGAGACGGAACTCTTTTTTTTTTACCAGGGGTGGATGCGTCTCATGTTTACGTGCGTGCTATGGCGCTAGGCTGCCTCTGCAGTCATATTAGTACCCGAACCTTTCGGACGGCGCTGACCGCGTCGCTGGACAGCTGCGCGGAGATAAAGAGTGCCCCTTCAGTGGCGTAACGAAATCTGGCAGAGTTTGGAGGAAGGTGCCGGAAAGCGATTCTGGGAGTGTGGGTCTCTCTGTCTGTCTGACTGTGCCTGTCTCTTTGCTGCACTCTCTCCACCGCTACAGACACCACCTTAGCACCACCAGCAGCAGCAGCAACAACAACAACCATACACACACTTGAGCAGATCCACTGCTGCGAAAATCACACAATAAGAAACTAGTGACCATAGCGCAAAAAACAAGAACTTGAATATATATATATACTGTGTCACTAAAATCATTTCTTTACGGACGATGTTGTCTAATTCGCAGAGAGGAGAGAGAGAGAGGAGCGGGGGCGGGAAGCGGTAAGAATAGTAAAAACGAGAATGAAGGCTTGGAGTACATTGCACGAAAACAAAAAACACAAAAACAAAAACGCACTGAAAATAAGCTGGATCAGAAAATTTAAAACAAGCTCACACGTGAAGAAGCTTGTGACACCAATGCACCCTAAACTGATGTTGATAGAACGGTTACAATCCGACCTCCCAGTTGAGTTAAAAGAAATATCAGCAGTATTGTGCTGATGGGTTTAAGTCGTCAAGAGATGGCCCTGTGCGGTTGAGATGACGTTAAAATCCAATTGCTAGCTAGCTGATGCTTTTGAGGCGTGTAAGGAGAGTTTAGTAAGAAAATACGTTAGAAAGCAGAATAGCTCCTTGACAAAGCAATCCGTTTCATTTTCTTCTTCTTTTGTCTTCAGTAATCATGCCAAGATTCGAAACAGAACCGTGTTTTACGTAAATGGAATTACAAACGCTTATGTTTTATGAGCTATGCACTGCTGGCACATTTCTGTCCTTTAAAGAAGCTAAACAAAAATATTAAGTAGGCCTACACAGAATTTTTACCACATAGGCATACACAGGATGTAGGCACTCTATGTAAAAAAAAAATTAAAGGAGTTATATTCATGAATCAAATTGGATAGGATGACTGTCGATAGTAACATAAAATTATTCATTTTAACCGAATTCTCAAGATGATATACTTTTACAGAGAAGGGCAAACTTGTATTACAGTGTATTAGCACCCTATGAAAGAAGAGCAAGGAAACTTCTACTCATGAGTTGATCGCATTTATTCCGCCCCAGAGTGGCCACGGGTGTCTGGATTGGTTCGTGTGTTTGTTGTCTCAGTGGTTCTCAGCCACGTGTAGGTTACACTTCTCCACATCTCAAGTTGCTAAGGTAGGACTATGCTGCATACCGTGTAGTGCGCGACCAATGGTTATTACTGGTATGCCACTTTACGCGTTTAACACGCAAGATGCCACTTGGCTTAAAGATGCGGTTTTGGCGTGCACGTGCGCGCGCCACACCACACACACACACACACACACACACACACACACACACATATACACGCACACACGCTCTCTCTGTCTCGCACCCGCGCACCCGCACGTTCGCAACGCCCGTATCCGCGCGCGAACACACACACACACACACACGCACGCACGCACGCACGCAGGCACACACGCACGCACGCACGCACGCACGCACACACACACACACACACACACAACACACACACACACACACGCCATCTCTTTCTCTAGTCATCTATCCGTCTGACAATTTGCCCTCTCCACTACCCCCCACCCCCCGGCCCTGATACCCTTACAAAACCAACAGATCATTAGTCTTGTTCCTGGCAGTATGTAACCTAGGACTAAGACGCGACAGAAGACTCATCAAGGAAAAAGATGGGCACAAAAAGTCCAATACCCTTCCCTAGATTCGAGTGTGTACTTAAGCGATTTAAAGAAATAAACCCCATTTCATCCAGATCTGACCTGTCTCACAGTTACCAGTTTTTATTCCCGTCCTGACTAATGTCTCCACTTCTGTCTCGAGTGACCATTCAAATGACATTGCCCCCTCTTCCCCTAATTCCCAAGGCGGCTTTCGTTGGATATCTACTCGCTATCGGTTCAAGACCTTTCACCATCGCGGGTGGGTAGGGAGTGGGTGGGGGAAGAGACGGGTGGGGGGTGGGAGAGACAGAAGGAGTGAGAGACAGGAAAGAGACAAAGACAGACAGACCGAGACAGGCTACTTTCACGAAGGGGAGTAGCAGACAACCCCTTCACTCTGTCTTCACAAAATGGCGTCTTTGCCATCTCGAGCCGGGGCTCCGTGATTGGCCTTGTTTTCCTGCTAGGGGGCGCTCGTTTACTTTTGGAACAGCGGCGCTGTCTAGCGAACCCAAGCAAATCTACTTTTGTGGTGGATAATGCATTTGAGATGTTGCGCCTAAACGAATCGATTTCTAGCGAAACCAGCGCATCCATCACGGCAGCTTTGCCGGCTATGGCAACGCGGATGGCGGCTGCAAAGGGTTAAACAGAGGAACATGTTGTCGGTGACTTTGTTTGTGTTCTCGGGCTGTTTCGTTTCGGGCCACCTCCTTAAAAAAACCTTGATTTCCGAGGAATTGATTTGGGGAGTCGTATTTAAACGAAGAAGAAGGAAAGAAAAAGGAGAGGAAGAAGAAGGAGGAGAGGGAGAAGGAAGAGAAGAAGGGGGAGGAAAAGGAGAAAAAGAAGAAGGAGGAGGGGAAAAAGAAGAAGTAAGGAGAAGGAGAAGACATAAGAAGGAGAAGAAGGAGGACGAGAAACAAGAAGGAAGGGAAGAGAAAAAGGAGAAGGGAAAAAAAGGGGGAAAAAAGGGAAGAGAGGAAGGAGAAAAAGAGAAGATGAAAAAAGAAAAAAAGAAAAGAAAAAAAGACGACGAAGAAAAAAGAAGAAACAAAAAAAGGAGAACAATGTAAGAACTAGGAGTAACTTTTTTTTAAACCCGATGAGCAGGATTCCGGGGATAGGAAAACTTTCAGAGCTAGAACAGATTGTGGATATATAAATTATATGGAAATTTCTGCAGCAAGAACACACACACACACACACACACACACACACACACACACACACACACACACACACACACACACACACACACACACACACACACACACACACACACACACACACACACACCACGACACACACACACACACACACACACACACACACACACACACACACACACACACACACACACACACACACACACACACACACACACACACACACACACACACACACACACACTGTATTAAACTGCACATGTATGAAAGCCCTCTCAATTTGGTCTATACCTTTATACATTATAACACAATAGTAATGTGACTTGACAATCACTTGACTGCCGTATAAGCTTATATTTTAGTTTTAGGTCGAAGTGTAGAAAAAAAAACAAGCAAGTAGTTAATTGTTGAGGCGTTATATTTTAGATCTGGAAGACCTTAAACAGAGTAAATCTGACGGGAAAAAAATGGAGAGACAGAAAGCCGTCTCCCTTCATATACAAACTTACACTTTAGTTTGTGAAATTAACTGAAAGCGCCGACCGGCTGGCATAAAAGACATAGCCAGTGAGTACTACTCACAACGGCAAGGCAGTGAGCCCTACTTACAATGGTAAGGCGGTGAGCACTACTTACAATGGCAAGGCAGTGAGTCCTACTTACAATGGCAAGGCAGTGAGCCCTACTTACAGTGGCAAGGCAGTGAGCCCTACTTACAATGGCAAGGGTGAGCACTACTTGCAATGGCAAGGCAGTGAGCCCTACTTACAATGGCAAGGCAGTGGGCACTACTTACAATGGTTACCAGCAGCTGCACTTTTTTGACTACTCTTTCTTTCTTCTTTCATCTTTACAAAAATTATTTGCAATAAAACTGACACATTCTGATCAAATAATGTATGCAAAGAGAGAAAACAGTCACAAAGCTACAATTCATATCCCACAAAGTTGGATTATTATTTCACGATTCTGAACTTTACATTAACACTTTCACTGCCACAGCCTGTAAAATTTCCCGGCTTAAAAGTGCACACATACACTCCCGCAAACAGTGTGTTTGGCGGTCCTATCACAAATCGACTTTCAATACTTTGCGATTATCATAGAAATCCTTTCACGTGCTCATGCGCAGGGGGGAAAAGGCCTTAATGGTTCAAATTTGGCACTTCTATTGGTCGTTATCAGAGTGACGGCGCCGCAAGCACGGCAGTGAAAGGGTTAACAAAACTCACACTGAAATGATCAGTTCAAACGTCTCTCCGCCCCTCCCTCCCTCCCTCCGTCTCTCCCCATGGGGAGAGAGACTTTGTTCCTTAACGCCCACGGAGGCCTATTAGGGACGGGGACGAGTGGGAAAAGGGAGAAAGAAGAGTGAAACCTCGAAACAGGCGCCACCCCGGAAGACCAAGGCTGCCGTGGACCGCCGCCAGAACAACAGGATGTTAAGGCAGTGTCCGTCCGGCTTTGCACAGCGACCACAGCACCATGCAATTGCTGTCACAACTGCTATGCAGAACAGTCACAAAGACAATGTCCGTAGTTCCGCCGTTGGGAAACAACTGAAGCGAAAGAAGTCCAACTCTCAAGCCCAGCTCCACCTCCCTGCGCTTGATCTCTTCTGGGCTAACTTGTGGGTCCAGCACCACCTCCCTCCTCTTGATCTCGCCTGGACCCGCAAAAGCGGCTGTCTTCTTCGTGAGAGTCCAGCTCACCTCCCTCCTCTTGACCTCGCCTGGACTCTGTATTTCTCTCCCCATTGTCTCTTCTTTCTATTTATTTAGGCCACCAGGAAAGCTGCATGGCAATGTTTTGTTGTAGGTGGGTTTGCCTGTGCCTTAGTGTTTTTGTCGCTCTAATGTAAGAAGAAGAATGATGATGATAAAGTATTTATAAGGAGCAATATCTTGCTAGGATTTCTTCTTCCTTTTTATTTAAAATCTTATCTCATAAGTGATATTAGAGTGATCTTACAATTATCAAGATGACAGCAATAATCTGTAAGTTACATCAAAACAACAAAACTATAAAAATAAAAAAGTGTTGTTTTTAAGAGACTTATTTGCAATCGGAAAAACAAATATACATAACCGTTATGGCTGACCGGGTGTTAACAACTAATTACCTATCTGTCTGGTGTTTTTGTTTGGTTTGTTCCATACGGTAACACTAACCTGGCATGTGTGTAAATACAAGAGGTGCATCCTCAAATATTTTTTTAAGAATCTGTTTCGGTTGTTCAGAATGAACAGCATTCGTCCACTGTTAATGTTTTGAAATCTTAGCAAGTATCAATAAGCTGCACAGGCTTGTTGATATTCACATTAACATTGCACTGTGTCATTATTTTGTATTTGGATAAGTTATTGTTTAAACCGTTCTTAAAAGCTGGATGCTTTGAGAAGACACGTGTCCGGAGTTTCGACTTGAACGAGAAAAGGTGTTGCACAAAACTGGGGCAGAATGGACAAAAGCGGTCCTGGCATTTTCCAAACGGAAAATGGTAGACACGCAGAAAGTGGGAATCTGACGATGAGCGCACTAATATACTGTTTTTGAAAGGCTGTTAGATATCCAGAAGATCCCTGAAGGAGATGCGCCAGTCTCTTATCAGGCAAAGAGGGAATGCTATGACTTGGTCCATGAACATTTACTGTATTTTTGCTCTTCAAACGCCCTGGGAGGTGACGCGGGGGCGGGGTGGGGTGGGGTGGGGTGCGGGTGGGGGTGGTGGTGCTAGGACTGAAGCAAGAAGTAGGCTCCAAACCCAGGTCAGTCGGCTTAGCCTCGTGCTAAGTCGTTAGGTTGGTCAACAGAAGGACCTCGTTTTGATTCCGGTTCGGCTCTTCTTTCTCTTCAAAACATGTGATTTTGTTGTTGTTGACATGGTCTTGTGACTGTACCATCGCCATTAATGAAACATAAGAATAGCGTACATCGCTGCTAATCTTTACTGTAATCTTTAATGCAAAAGTGGTGTTTTGTTGCGTTAGGTGCAGTCCCCCTCTCCTCCTCCCCCCCACCTCCCCTCCCCCCACCTCCAGGGGACCTCGGCCTCTGCCAGTACCTCCTCGGAGAAAACTGCGCCCTGAGCAAGCTTAACCAAACTCTAAACTTAGAGCTCAGTTACTGTGCAAACAAGGAGATGGAGCTGAGTTCTCATACCCTACCCCCACCCCACCCCTCACCTCCTACCTCCCGCGTACCTAATAAACCGTATGGTTTATGTGGACATTAAGCGCTATTGACTCATCCCAACGCCATGGACATTTTTGTCAGTGGTGATATTTTGCAAGATTAGTCTTCATGTGTGGCTTCCCGCGTAGGTGGAAAGAGAGCGGTGGTCACGGTGAGTCGATCGGCCCCACAGGCCTGGCCATAGACAAGGGATTGGAAACCGCGGCGGAGTGGCTTATGGACAACCCGGCCACAACGTTCTTCACGACCAGCTGAACAGTCCTGCACAGCTGCTGAAACAGTCTGTACACTTAGTGAAACAGTCCGTGCAATTAGTGAAGCAGGCCGCACAATTAGCGAAGCAGTCCCCCACAGTTAGTGGAACAGGCTGCACAATTGGGGAAGTAGTCGGCACAATTAGTGGAACTGTCTGCTCAATTAGTGGAACAGTCTGCACAATTAGTGGAACAGTCTGCACGATCAGTGGAACAGTTTGCACAGTTAGGGAACTGTCTGCACAAGTAGTGGAACAGTCTTCACAATTAGTGGAACTGTCTGCACAATGGGGGAACGGTCCGCACAATTAGTGGAACTGTCTGCACACTTGGGGAAGCAGCCCGCACAATTAGTGGAACAGTCCGTACAATTAGTGGAACAGTCCGCACAGTTAATGGAAACAGTCTACGCAGTGAAGTAAGTCAGTAAGTAACTTGGATTTTTACGCCAAGTCAACCAGGATGGTTATATCAGGGCGAAACACATTTCATATTCTAAATGCTATAAGTGCTAAATTACATATTAAACCTGATTGTATATATACAACTTAAAACAGAGTTTTAAAAAAAATATAAAAAAAATGGATGAAAACTAAAACGATCATAATCTTATAATCTTCCGAAAATGTTGATTGCCTTCAAATTTTAAAATATGTAATCCAAAGACGTTTCCTCAGATAAAATCCTTAGTGACTGAGAGGTAAAATATCTTTCCCTTGTTTGAATAAAATCATAGCAAAACAGTCAGATATGTTCAACAGTAAGTATCTCGGCGTATGGGATATGTACAGGTGCCTCCTCTACAATTAGTGAATCAGTCCGCACAGTTACTGAAGTAGTCTGTACAATTAGTGGAGCAGTTCGCACAAATAGTTGAACAATTAGTAAAACAGTCTGCACAGTAGCGAAACATTTTGCACATGATTAGTGAAACGGTTCTGCACGATCAGTGAAAAGGTTCTGCAAAATTAGTGAAATGATTTGTAAAATTAGTGAAATTGTTCGCACAATTAATGAAACAGTCTGCACAATTAGTGAAACAGTCTGCACCATTAGTGAAATGGTTCGGCAAAATTAGTGAAATGGTATGTAAAGTTAGTGAAATTGTTCGCATAATTAATGAAACAGTCTGCATCGCCAAGAAATAGGCTGCACAATTAGGTAAAAGGTCTGCTCAATTCGTCAAACAATCTGCACAATTAGTGAACAATCCACACCGTTAGTGAAGCAGTCTGAATAATTAGTGAAACACTCTTAACAATTGGGGAAACAGTGCACACACACACATACACACACACACACACACACACACACACACACACACACACACACACACACACACACACACACAACACACACACACACACACACACACACACACACTCACACACAACATTTAAAAAAAAAATCGCACCAACAGTGCCTGGCGTCATTTTCACTAAAGATTTATAATACGTAGGTGGGGGGCGGGGGAAGGGGGAAACGAAACACGTACATCCTTCTCTTATAGATAACAACCCCACACACGGACCCTAGCGACTTGCCTAACAAATCCAAGAAGATCAGTATCCTTGGTGTGACACTTGTAACGGACTATTTAGGGCTCGTATATTTTAAGGCCGCCTGACAATTATTTTCTTGGGTTTTAGATAATGCAAAAACTGGTTCTACTAACATCAAAAGAAAATTTACAATGCCCTAAACTTTGGTACGCTAAGCCCTAACTGGCGTTATTTAGTGCCAGGATTGTACCGTCTTGTCAGCAAAGTACAAAAATAATGGATGTATGAGGATGTTTACTGAAACTGGTTGCGCATCTCTCCGGAAAGAGTGATAATAATAAAGACGTTGACGATGCTGATGAAGATGAGGCGGTGGTCTGATGCTTCTGTTTTGTAATGATTAACTGATTGACTAACTAAAATCTGAAACAAGAATGACTGCTAGCGTTCTAAAACAAGATCCAAACACATAAAAGGTTCAAAATAACGCATTTATTGCACAAAACAACAAGCGAATTTTCGGGGTAATCTCCTTTATTAAGAAAAAGGGGATTACCCCGAAAATTCGCATGTTGTGTTTTGTCCTAATAAATAGCGTTAATTCGAACCTTTTATGTGTTAGGATCTTGACTGACAAACTGACTGACTGACTGAAATGATGAATGAATGACAAAATAAATGAACAGCCTTTTGCAGAAACACAAGTCGCTTTGACAAGATTATTTACATTCAAAGTCGCATTTTTGTACTACGTATTCATATCATATAATTTATTGGGTTTAGTTTGCTTTTGCTTCAGTTTGATTATTGGAACGTGTAAGTTTATAGTTTTATTCATCGGACGTATTTAGCTAAGAATTTCTCGTTTGTAAAACCTTAATTCCTAGACCAGATTGAGTCTTATCCGTTTCATACGTCTGCCTACTACTTTTAGCATTGTGCTAACTTTTCCCCATTGTGCATGTACATATTTTTACCCTTTTTTCCCCGTCTTATTTTAACCGTTTCACAATGCTTTCGTGTCTAGTCGGGAAATTTTCATTGCAAAACGTGCGTTCTTCGAGCGATATCTTGAGTGGATTGAAGTACGGTGTTGAGACGGCTTACAAGCACGGAAGTATATAACAAGTGAATAATTTCTACTGTCGTTTTCTTGTATAGTTGTCCACATCTCTAAAGTGTCACAGGATCCGTTCTTGATCCAACCCCAGCCCGTTTTCCTACGCGCAAGAATACCCGTTTTGGAAGCGATAGAATCCCTAGGGTAAGTAAATGTGCTAATTGTAATCTCTATGTAATCTGTCCTTTCCATTAACTGTCCAATCATATCCGCTTGGGTAATTTCTTCGTCAGTTTTAGGAACGGAAGTTGGCAATCAGTTTAAGCGAAGCACGCCGAGAAAATTTCCCGAACTACATTTTGTGTGTTTAGTTTTCAGCGTTATAATTTATCTTCTATTTTCGCTGTATTCCTGTTTCCTGGCTGGGAACAATGTTTTTTTGTTTTTTTTAATTTGTTATTTATTTACTTTATTTTATTTTATTTATCTTTGATGCATGTGGTATTAGCTTTTCTTTTGTTTAGTTTTAGTCACAATCGCAGGCAAAATTGACAATGTACTAAAAAACACTTTAAAACAAAAACAACAACTGGGACAGCAGTAGCTGTTTTAATGACGAAAATCCGTTCTGATGGTCCTGCTGTTTCCCTTTCTTCCTCCCCAACACTGCCTCTGTTTGCATGGCTTTCTAACGAGACCGCCGTCTGTCTTTGGTTCCAGACCCAGGAAGGGCACTGTCCAAGCGCTTCCTACGATTCGGCCGAGCATTGACAGACGATGCCTTCCTTCGCTTCGGGCGAAAGTTCTTCAGGGTGGGACCCAGCAACAGTCTGGTGGACAAGCGGTTTCTGCGCTTCGGGCGTTCCGACGCCGAGCCCGATCTGGACGACATGATTCGCATGACACTCGCTCGAGCTGAGGCTGAAGGCATACCTCTGTACAGAAGAAGGAAGAGATCGACGGCTGAAGCGCTGAAAGACACTTCGGACAAGGCTGCGTCATCTTCTGATCACCCTGAGGGCATGGCCAAGCGAGAGGCCGAAGAGGGAGGCTCTCCCGTGGACGATGGCTTCGGCCAGGACGAGAAGCGGTTCATGCGATTCGGACGAAGCGGCCAGGAGAATGAGGAAGCCATGTCGGACGACAAGAGGTTCATGAGGTTCGGTAAAAGATTCATGCGTTTCGGACGTGGAGGCCAAGAAGACGAGGAACCTATGGCGGAGGACAAACGGTTCATGAGATTCGGCAAGAGATTCATGCGCTTCGGTCGCAACTCTGAAGACGACATGGAAGTTGTCGACAGCGACGACCAAGAGAAAAACAAAAGGTTCATGCGATTTGGCAAGCGGTTCATGCGATTCGGACGAGGCGCACAGGAAAACGGAGACGACATGTCAGACGACAAAAGGTTCATGAGGTTCGGCAAAAGGTTCATGCGTTTTGGCCGTGATCCCGTGGAAGCCGAAAAAAGGTTCATGAGATTCGGACGAGGCGGGCAGGAAGATGAAGACAGCATGGAAGAAGACAAACGGTTCATGCGATTCGGCAAAAGGTTCATGCGATTCGGTCGCGATCCCCTGGAAACTGACAAGAGGTTCATGAGATTCGGACGCGATAGCCAGGATGACGAAGCCATGTCGGAAGACAAAAGGTTCATGCGATTCGGAAAAAGGTTCATGCGTTTCGGACGAGGAGGGCAGGAAGACGAGGCGGCCAAGTCAGACGAAAAGCGGTTCATGCGGTTTGGCAAAAGGTTCATGCGGTTCGGAAAGCGCGACAACTCAGAGGCAGAGAAGAGCAAAATCGAACCATCTTCTTGAACCGACAGGAACTCGCTAGTTTTGAACATCAAAGGAGATCTCTCTCTCTCCTATCGAAAGACAAAGTTTTACTAAGAACGAACGAACTTTGATACGCATGGGTCAGCTATCTATAGTTAGTTCAGACAACAAAGAGGACCGTTTCTTGGTTATACTATTTCAATGAAAATACTCTTTGTTGGAATACTACTGTTATCTTATTACAATGTCAATAATACGACGTACCGGAAAGGAACCAACTTTGTTGATGTCTTATAAACCACAAAAATTCTGTTGATTTTTGTTTGATCTCTCGTTCCACAAACGAAACACGACTGATCTCAAGTACAGCTATTTGTATGACAGTTAATACTCCCGTTGAAACTCTGACATGCAAAAGGAACACTCTTTGAACGAAGTTCTCTCGGACTGTGATGTATACCTCGTTTTGTTGTTCCCCGTACGCCTTTTTGTTGTCTCTTTACCGATTTTTCCATTGTTGTCGCTTAAAAAACGATTTCCACGTCTAAGGCAGCCGGCACTTGTTCACGTACAACGCGAATGATAACTGAAAAACTTCTTCAAGCAAAGCATCCGAATACGCTGTGATGGAAAAAGGACGACGACTGTAACTAGTAAAAAGAATAAAACAACTTTGTTTGCTAATGTGTCCATTTTTTAATTCTAATATTTTGCTTAAATGCTGGTGTCTTCATAAAATTTCTCCTTCTTGGCCCTCCTAGGCAGATCAATGAAAATATTTTTTTTCGTGTTCCTTTTGTTGTATTTCGACGTATATTTGGCCAAATTTGAATTTTTGAAATGAAGAATGGTTGGTTATGTACACGAGTCTGAAAACAAAGCATGTAAATAAAGCCACTCATGAACCGATATGAGCTGTTGTGTGTTTCTCTGCGTTGTGAGTAAGTTCTGCAGAAACAAACACAAAAGAACAAACACGCAGAAAAGTAAGCAAAAAACAAACAACAACTAACATTGCATAACTATGCTAACAACCAGCTACCTAGCATTTGCTTAGTTTGCTGCTAATCACACGTTTCAGAGATAAGTAATGTGTGAGAGACGGTGGCGTTGCAAGCCAAGTTAAGCACGTTCGGGCGTGCTCACCGTACGGACTCGATGACAAGTTGTGGGGACCGGTGGCAGCCCTTCAGTTAGCGGACAGCGGATTGTCTGCTACAGACCACCCTGACGATTTGACTAGTATGGTTCGCTACAGACCAACCTAAAGACCTGACAAGCATGGCTGGCTACAGACCAACCTAAAGACCTGACAAGCATGGCTGGCTACAAACCAACCTGAAGACCTGACTAGCATAGCTCGCTACAGACCAACCTGAAGACCTGACTAGCATGGCTAGTTAACACCAACCTAAAGACCTGACTAGCGTGATTCGCTACAGACCAACCTGACGATACGAGTAGTATGGCTCTCTACAGACTAGCCTAAAGACCTGACTAGCATGTCCCGCTGCAGACCGACCAACCTCACGACCTGACCGGCATGGCCCCGAAACGCGAAAAAAGAGAAGAAATATTAATTATGGTAATTGCTCGGTTGTTAAGTAGGCGGCAAAATGATGAGGTATGTCTCGAGACTTACTTCAAAATACATTTACATGATAGACATAAAGACGCTGATGATCACGAGTCACGAATGTGAAAGAAAAAGAAAACACTTGATTATCCCACCCAGGCCTCATTTCTCGGAGACTTAAATGCAGCCGGTAACGTTAGTGTATGAAACTTTCATTCTTACGGAGCTAGATCACGGCTGGTCACGGCATCAAAAGCAAGGTTTTTACATGCAAAACTGGCAAGAGCTCATAAAACGTTTGTATACTGTCTTAAAAGTAGCCTTACGGCTCGCTTTTGATCTCGAATACCTTGGTGACCTCATTCCATGAATATTTCCCTCGGATATGGTCTATGACAGCCCCCTCCCACCCACCCCCCCATCCCGGAACACACACACATACGCACGCACACACGCACGCACGCACGCACGCACACACACACACACACACACACACACACACACACACACACACACACACACACACATGTTTCAACGGCGATATAGGTTTTAATTAGAATGATTTGAACAAAGACGCATTGCCTCACCCCTCCTTCAAAGATTTGATGTCCTTTTGTTGGACTTCTTTTGATCGCAAAGTGATTTGGATTTAAATGAGGTGTTAGCAGAGGATGCTGGAGAGAGAGAGAGAGAGAGAGAGAGAGAGAGAGAGAGAGAGAGAGAGAGAGAGAGAGAGAGAAGGAGAGAGAACTCGAACTCGAAAACTTTATTTTCCAAGGATTGTAGTTTGGGTTCATTTAGACCTAACAACTAGTCCTTGCTAAATTACTGATTAAGTGACAAATGGAGTGGGGGGGGGGGGGGGGGGGGGGGAGAGAGAGAAGAAAAAAGATTAACTTTACAAACTGGATTAATATTTAAACAGGAAAACAATATACAAACAAGTAAAATATAATACTACCACTGTTAATAGTAATAAACATACAGGAACAGCAAAATAATTGAAAATACTTTGAAAATGACAATGAATAAATAAGATGTATACACAGCAAAGCAAAAATAGCGTTGAGATATCTTCCAATTATTTGTAAATCACGAAGACATGGCCCTGGTCAGTGGTACAAAAAAATAAAAAAATAAAGCATGTAGATGGGATCAAAAAGTCACGGTAGGTGTCTAATAGTTCAAGGCACACACACACACAGTGCGATAGCAACAGTACTTCAGTGATGTGATAAACGATGACATCGGAATCTGCATAGCAAGCACTGGTCTACTGAGTAAAACGATGTGTGTGTTAAGGTGCTCACGTGGGTTTCATTTGAAGGAACTGAGTGAGTGTCATGATCTGAGGTGCATTGGAAGACTATTCCAAAACAGAGCACCAGAAAAGGCTACGCTTGTTTTGAATAAATCTATTTTCGGCCTAGGTAACTGGAGGTAGTTGTTTCTGGAGCTAGAGCGGGGAGCTTTGTACAAGCTAGATATGTACACTGGCGCATTGTTGGTAGGTGCTCTATACACAAAACACTCTTGTCCAGCTGTTTGTAAAGGCTCATTATTCCTATCTTATTGAGTTTCTGGTCAGTGATTAGATTTTTTATCTGGAAGGATTAGCTTTCCGGCTCTTCGTAGTAGAGAATTTAATTTTGTTTTATTTGTTGTTGTTGTTGAGAACATGCGTAATCAATGTGGGATTTAATGTGGGCATTGAAGAAAAGCTTTAAAGTATCAGTATCAACAATGTACTTTAGTTTAGATAGAAGGAAGACACGCTTAGAAAGCGTTTTCCACAGTGTGTCAATATGTGTATCCCACAGAAGTTTGTTGTCTATAATTATTCCTAAAAGTTGGTGTTCTGCCACTTGTTCCCCTTTCACTCCATGTAGTAATAGATCAATAGATAATGGTAACAGCTGATGCTTTTGCCTTGTAGCGATTGTCATAGAGTGAGTTTTCTTTGGATTGTTGACCATAGAATTATTGTCGCACCAACTCATGAGACCTGGTCTAAACTTTCCTGTAAGGTGTGTTCCACCTGCATATCTTTTCTGGACGTGTGGAGTGTTGTGTCATCTGCTAACATGTCGCAAGCAACAGACATATTCGTTACATGCAATGGTAGGTCGTTGATAGAAATATTAAACAGAATAGGCCCTATGACAGATCCTTGTAGTACCACAAACTTTACAGAGCCTTCGGAAGAATATGAGCCATGGAGGAAGACACGTTGCGTTCTGCCTTCAAGTTACGATTTAAAAAACGTTAGAGAACTTGAATTTTGAAGGTAGCATCCAAACTTGTACATCATGATAATGTGATCAACGAGGTCAAATGCCTTTTTTAGGTCTAGCAATATAACGCCAGACACCTCAGACCTGTCCTTCGCTGTCAGCCAAGAATGTGTAAGCCGTACTAAAGCGGTATTGCAACAGTGTTTACATCGAAAACCAGACTGGAACTGGAAGGGGTGAATGAGTAGGTGTTTTCCAAATAATCATTTAACTGCACATGCACATGCTTTTCGAGGAGTTTGGACAGGACAGATAACAGTGATATTTGTCTGTAGTCAGTTTGTCTTGTCGAGAGTTATTGGGAGTGGTTTCACTTTTGTTTTCTTAAACTAACACGGATAATGTTAGTTTTTTCTCGATTCATAGATTTAAAATGTAAGTAAGTGAGTCTATTATGTAAGGCGGTGACAATTTAAGTAAGTGGTTACTAATGCCATCGGGTCCAGATGACCTTTTCGTTATCCAGTTTGGATATGTATTTACCGAGTTCTGGAATGGAAATATATGGGATGACAAATGGCTCCTGCCCTCGTGTTTTTCGCTCACAAAATTCATGTAGAATATTTGAGCATTCAGAGTCATATACATCATACGATCGTGGTTTTGCCAAAGATTCTGCCACAGAAAGGAAGTGATTATTGAATTTATCAGCCGTTAGGTTCTTTGGAATATCGATATCGGCTGAATGAGACTGGCTCCCTTTCGTGAATGTATTTAGAGCACGCTACACAGTCATTTAATTTATTTATTTATTTTTATCTCGCTCAGTGAGTTTCTGAAAGTAGTCCTTTTTTGTTTTTCCTACCCGACTTTTTAGTTTATTTCTTAGCTTCTTATATTTTGAGAAAAAAATAGTTTTTCTTTCTTTAGTTTGTCTCGCTCTGCCGTTAACTGCATTGCACCTTTGTTAAGCCAGGGTGGTAGTTTGGGATGTTTGACGCGCTTGTGCTTCAGTGGCGCGTGTCTGTTGATTACACTGAGGTACCCATTGTACCACACTGACAAAGCTTCTTCAGGGTCAGTATAGTTCAGGACCCGAATAAAAGGGGCACACTTCAGGTCAGCACAAGCTGCTGTTTTATTACGGTGCTTGAACGATCTAAATATTCTAAGAGAATGGGTTTCGAGTTTATATTTTTGAAGTTTAGCAGCTTTTGTACAGGAGATGGGGCAATGGTCACTGATGCTCAGGTCAAATACACTGACCTCTGTGAATGCATCTGGGTGGTTTGTATATATATATATATGGTCAATCAGTGTGGCAGATGTCGGTGTAATTCTTGTTGGTGACTCTATAAGTTGGGTTAGGCCCAGCTGTGTAATAGTAGAATCCCAAGAGGAGTGTGGCTTCAGCAAATCAATATTAAAATCTCCTAAGAAAAGAATGTCTGCATGAGGTTTTACAGCGCGGAGACTGTCTATCATCTGTACAAAGTCATCGAAGAGAGAGAGAGAGAGAGAGAGAGAGAGAGAGAGAGAGAGAGAGAGAGAGAGGGAGGGGAAGAGAAAGAGAGAGCGATAGCGGACCCAATTCCTAACTTAATACTGTCACCACCAGAACGGCTCTACAATCAATCGGGCAGCGACATCACTGCTCTTAGCTGTTTCTCTCACCGTCGGGGACAAGGTCACTGAACGGTGTCCAGATACCACAGCCGTGGTGGACGAGCCTCAGACAAGAAAGGAGGTGGTTACCAGGACTGCTGCTCAGGCAAACGTAATTTCCATGTCCGTGCTTGAACCAAATCTCCCCCAGACATGTAGCCTCAAGTACTGAATACGTTCTTGTCCATGGGCACTTGAAAATGCTACGTTCTTATCGGAAGGCACGTGTAACGTAGACAATAGAATCATAGTAACAGGTAAGTACACATAACCATAGACACTACCTTTGTAGTAGAAGATACTTGTACGCACTAACTTTGAAGTCAAAGACACCGTAAATGCAAACCTTATAGTAGAAGATATTTGTAAACGCTAACTTCCTGTTAGAAGATACATGTATACTTGTAAACGCTAACTTCCTATTAGAAGATACATGTATACTTGTAAACGCTAACTTCCTGTTAGAAGATACATGTATACTTATAAACGCTAACTTCGTAA
>JABMCL010002370.1:70000-72500 GCA_018857735.1 Alviniconcha marisindica | reverse complement strand
GATGTAACTTACAATCGTCAAAGAAGATTATTTTACAAGGGATTACACGCTTTCAAAGGTTGGGGTTTCTGGCTTTCAAAGGTTGGGGTTACTGGCTTTCAAAGGTTTGGGGTTGCAAGCTTTCAAAGGTTAGGGTCACAAGATTTCAGATATTGGTAAACAGTCAAGAGGAATAGTTATTACTTGGCGTATTTATTGTATTGAAGCACTTGTATTATGTGGAAAAACAGACTGCTTCGAAAAGAAAAAAGTACTAATATTCATGAAATACGGACAGAGACGAAGCATTTATGTGGTTCGTTAATGTAGTAATATTATAGTTCGAGAAAATTGCATTCTTCTCATAACAAGGAGCGATTCTATATACAGTGTTGACTGTTTTTTCACAAAGGTTTTCTTGGTCACTTCAGAGCAAAACGCGATATTCTTCCAAGTAATCGGAAGGAAAAAAAATATGTGTAGTAGGCCCGCTTTAGTGGGAGCAAATACATTTTGAATGGACTTAGGCATTGACCTTTCCCACCGAATTTCTCTCACATCTCGAATTCCTTTTCAGAAAAACAGTGTGTCCATACAAAAGCAAAGCAACATTTACTCTGGTGACAATACAAATTATGGACATTCAGCCACACGCGTAGAAAAACTTTGCCAACTCTATAAAAACAACAAAGGAAGATCTCACTTATTTCTTCTTCTTCTTCTTCTTCTTCTTTGGTGTTCATGCTGTTGACGGTATTAAGTTTTTCATTGCTGACGGTATTAAGTATTAAGTCTTTCATTGCCAACAAGTGTGCATTTTTAGTTCTGCTTCCTTCCAAGAACAATTTCAGGAAAAGGTTAAGCCGTCCAAAAAAAATAATCTTTTTAGATCGTTGTTGCACATTAGAATCCTTAAGAAGCTGAAATACAAGCATTAAGTTGAACAGCATCCTCAGATGGAAAGCAACTTGCCAATGACATATGGCGTCATACGGACATAAAAAGAGTTAACACTGAATATTTTCAGCGATTTGTCGTTAAATGAGACGTAAGCGCCGCAGGGCAGGAGGGTAACTGAAACCTGCTTCAAATGGGAGCTACCTATTAATTGTAAAGCGCAGTAAGTTTGTGCAGACCAGAGAACTGCGCTATACAAGTTATCTATTACTATTATTTAACGTGCAACCATTGCCATACTGCCTGCGTCAATTCGCAGTGGCAGAATCCGTCTATAATCATATTAATGAGACTGGACTTTTGCCTATGAATGGCGGGGGGAGGGGCGTGAGAAAACCGGAGTGCCTGGAGAAACCCCCCCGACAGCCAACCCGAAAAGGATTGGGAATCGCACAAAATTGGCGGTGAAAATTGGCTGCTTTTTACGAGGGTCGAATCGTCGCACTCTAACACTGGCGATTAGTCCGCCGGTGCAGAACGCGCGGCCAATCCACTGAGCCAGTGGCCGCCGATTGAGACACGCCTTGAGAAAACTGTTAGTGACACACTCTTTGCGGAGGTCTCCAGCAGGGGTACCACGTTATACGGCTTACTGGGGTAAGCATCCGTTCCTTGGGTGTAAACAGGACTGGTTTTATCCTGTCGAACTGGCCTGTCAGGTGTCGACCGCCGGATCACTGTAATTTCTATGACTGTTCAATTCCACACGCGTTATAATTGTTAAGTAACAGGTGATGCGTTGCTGATAACAGGAAGTAACAGATATAATGAGAAAGGTCAGTGAAAAACGTATAGAACGTACGGAAAACAAATCAACATTGCTGTCATTAAATAATCCTGTTGTTGTAATATTGTATGTTAATGTTTACAAAATATGCTCCGAATGAAGAAGTCGAAAAAGAAGACAAATAAAGCGGAGGAGAAGAAGAAGAAGAAGAGGAAGAAGAAGAAGAAGAAGAAGAAGAAGTTGATCAATACGATAGGACAAGAAGAATAAAATATAGTACAAGATCACTGCGCTAAAGAGGAAAATAATACTGTGAATAATAACAGAAATACTCACTCACTGTTTGACGTCTTTGAAACGTTTGTCATGTGTTCATGGCACCTTTTGAACATTATTTCATGCGTCCATGGCACTTTCTGAACATGAAATCATGTGTTCATGGCACTTTCTGAACAATAAGTCATGTGTTCATGGCACTTTCTGAACAATATGTCATGTGTCCATGGCTCCTTCTGAACGTTATGGCATACATACATGGCACTTTCTGAACGTTATGTCATGTGTCCAAGGCACTTTTTGATGTAGACTGTTTCATATTTTATGTCAATCGCTCAATTTCCCTCACACTGCTGATATTACTCATTTTATTTTTTAAAGAGAATAATGTTTTTTTGAAACTGCGAGTCGTTTTGCTCATACCAGTATGCCAATAGATACGAAAATAAGCATATAATTCCAAGCGCCAAAAACATTCTTGAAAGAAATAATGATGTAGACTGATGTTAACAAATTGTATTGGTAATATACCTAAAGCATATTATAATTGTAAACCGTGTT
>JABMCL010002370.1:65000-67500 GCA_018857735.1 Alviniconcha marisindica | reverse complement strand
TGTGTGTGTGTGTGTGTGTGTGTGTGTGTGTGTGTGTGTGTGTGTGTGTGTGTGTGTGTGTTGGAGATGTGTGTGTATGTGTGTGTGGAGTGTGTGGGTGTGTGTGTGTGTGTGTGTGTGTGTGTGTGTGTGTGTGTGTGTGTTGTGTGGTGTTACACAGGGGGTGTCTATGTGTGTGTACACAGTGTGTGTGTGTGGGGGGGGGGGGGGGGGTTAGTGGAGCGGGCCGTAAACTGTGATTCAACCCTTCACCCATTAATTTTTTGCACGTCATAATTCAGAAGACCGAACCGCTTCCACTCTAGTCGGCTCCGGCCGGCCAGTGTACAACTGCCCCACACCACGTGGTCAACAGCTCAAACTGAACAGCAAGAATACGGGCCACCCGGGAGTTTGATCTGCAAACCAACTTCTCACGACTCCCCGCGGACAAACGCAGCTTGCGAGAGACAAACAGTCTCGGCACGAAAGAAAACGAATCTGGTTCACTAACGACTGCACACCAGCACGCAACTTCACCTCACGAGAGCCAAGGCGAAGGGAAACAACTCTAGTGGAAAGATGACACTCATTTGCAGCATAGCTTGAGCAAATTCTGTCCCAATAAGTGTCGCCTCCCCGGAGGCTTTGCGAGCAAGCACTTGGCCTGAAACCTTTGCGTGACGGTGGCAGTTTTCAGCAGTCGCCGCACCGCCGGAAGGAACCAGTTGTCATAATCATCATTGGGGGTGCGGGGGTGTCGAGAGGCTAAAGGGGAGTGGGGGTGGGGGGGGGGGGAGGAGGAGGGGGGAGAGGCTAAAGGGGGGTTGGGGGGGTGGGGGGGTGGACAAAGAAAGAAGCGAACAGCAACTATATACAGTATTTAATGACGAAGGATAAACGTTGCGTTCGTGGTTTCCGAATAATGACTGGAACGTCATCGTTGCTAAAGGGGTTAGTTTAGATGTTGTTGGAGAAAGAAAGAAGCAAACAGCAACTATATACAGTGTTTAATGACGAAGGATAAACGTTGCGTTCGTGGTTTCCGAATAATGATTGGAACGTCATCGTTGCTAAGGGGGTTAGTTTAGATGTTGTTGGAACCGGAGTACATTGGTATATTTTCCAGCTGACCTGATTGCAGCACTGCTTTGTGAATGGATGCAGCTGGACCTGCCATTAAGTTTTCAGTGCATAGCAAACATTGTCTAAATGCATCACAAAATGTCACCATGCGTAAACATTTCTTTAATAATTGTGGGCCTAAATCTCACGACCGTCACGTCAAAAAACAGTAACAATATGGGCCCGACGTTACGCAAAGGCAATAGTATTGTGGACCCTTCATCAAAACTCGCTCAGTAACGCTGTGGGCCCAATATCATGTGAAGAAAAAATATAATGGGCCCAACACCTCGTCCGGCAACTATATTATCACTGTGGTCCAACGTCAGCTCAAGAGACAGTAATATTGTCGGCCTATCGTCACGTCAAAAGACAGTAATATTGTTGGCCCATCGTCACGTCAAGAGACAGTAATATTGTTGGCCCATCGTCACGTCAAGAGACAGTAATATTGTTGGCCCATCGTCACGTCAAGAGACAGTAATATTGTTGGCCCATCGTCACGTCAAGAGACAGTAATATTGTTGGCCCATCGTCACGTCAAGAGACAGTAATATTGTTGGCCCATCGTCACGTCAAGAGACAGTAATATTGCTGGCCCATCGTCACGTCAAGAGACAGTAATATTGCTGGCCCATCGTCACGTCAAGAGACAGTAATATTGTTGGCCCATCGTCACGTCAAGAGACAGTAATATTGTTGGCCCATCGTCACGTCAAGAGATAATAATATTGTTGGCCCATCGTCACGTCAAGAGACAGTAATATTGTTGGCCCATCGTCACGTCAAGAGTTATTAATGTTGTAGGCCCACCATACGGTGGTAATATTGTGGGCCCTACGTCACGTCACGAGACAGTAATATTGCTCGCCGGGGGTCACGTCAAGAGACAGTAATATTGTGGTCCAGCGTCACGTCAAGAGACAGTAATATTGCTCGCCGGGGGTCACGTCAAGAGACAGTAATATTGTTGGTCCAGCGTCACGTCAAGAGACAGTAATATTGTTGGTCTAGCGTCACGTCAAGAGACAGTAATATTGCTAGCCCAGCGTCACGTCAAATGGCCCATCGTCACGTCAAGAGACAGTAATATTGCTCGCCGGGGGTCACGTCAAGAGACAGTAATATTGTTGGTCCAGCGTCACGTCAAGAGACAGTATATTGTTGGTCTAGCGTCACGTCAAGAGACAGTAATATTGCTGGTCCAGCGTCACGTCAAATGGCCCAGCGTCACGTCAAGAGACAGTAATATTGCTCACCGGGGGTCACGTCAAGAGACAGTAATATTGTTCGTCCAGCGTCACGTGGAGAGACAGGACGGAATTTTTGAGTGTTCTGCAGAATACCGGCCACCATAAATATATATATAGATATAGATATTCCATAACGGAGGGAA
>JABMCL010002370.1:22500-37500 GCA_018857735.1 Alviniconcha marisindica | reverse complement strand
CAGCCGTGACAACCTTTTGAATGCCATGGAAAACAACAAAAGGTAAACTAATAGTTTCATCTTTTTGTATCAGACTAAGAACAAACAAAAAAGGAAATTTTAATGCCAAATGAATACGATTTTTTGAGACTGTCCAGAAAATGAGCCTGCTTGTGTCAGTGTGCTTGAATTGCCGTCCCAAAATTGGGACGGTGTGCACGAGAGGGGAGTTGTTGTTTTTACACACATTATAGAAGGGACTTTCTCATTTTATCGTCCTGAACTTGCAATGTTCATCAAATTTTATCAATGACACCAACTTCGTGTGTGTGTGTGTGTGTGTGTGTGTGTGTGCGTGCGTGCGTGCGTGCGTGCGTGCGTGTGTGTGTGCAAGCGTGCGTGCACGCACAATGGCATATTATTTTCTAGTTTTTTGTCGTACTTTCCCTTCGGTGAGAATTCTCTCTCTCTCTCTCTCTCTCTCTCTCTCTCTCTCTCTCTCTCTCTCTCTCTCTCTCTCCCCTCTCTCTCTCTCTCTCTCTCTCTCTCTCTCTCTCTCTCTCTCTCTCTCTCTCTCTCTCAATAGTTAATATGAGTTTTTGAGTTTATAATTATTATTTTTGTTTTTGGTTTTTTTGGTTTTTGCCCGAGGGCTGGATGAAAAAAAGTATATTGTACTTATTCTTTTACCCTCGTTAATAAAAAAAATCGTTCGTTCGTTCGTTCTCCTCTCTCTCTCTCTCTCTCTCTCTCTCTCTCTCTCCTCTCTCTCTCTCTCTCTCTCTCTCTCTCTCTCTCTCTCTCTCTCTCTCTCTCTCTCTCTCTCTCTATTTCATACATGCCCCAAGTAGTTATATAACCGGTTTCCATTTTCTCTCCAGAGTATGCCCACTACTGCTCCGGCCATGTCTGCTACTGTGACGACACTTGCCGACAGTAACGAAAATGAAGTTTCAGAAGGGTCTGTACACATAGAGGGTTAGAGATGAGAGAGAGAGAGAGAGAGAGAGAGAGAGAGAGAGAGAGAGAGAGAGAGAGAGAGAGAGAGAGAGAGAGAGAGAGAGAGAGAGAGAGAGAGAACTCGAACTCGAAAACTTTAACACTCAAGGATAGTAGCGTTAGGTCCATTTGGACTTATCTAACAGCCAGTCCTTGCTATACTACAAACGCAAATATGCACGACTATATCACAAACAGATATTATAAGTACGAATAAGCAATTGATTAATGAAGTTTCACAGAGTTCCTGCAAATGTGTAGAAACATCGGAATTAAATTTCTTTCGTGGACATACATGTATACAACAATCACATTTTTAGGCAAACATGCGATTCAAACAAATCCGTCCAAATTTGACGAGAGGTCATTCTCAGACATATAGTTGTCTACATGCGACTGCAGGGTGAGAACGCACTCTGCAAGCCGAATAACACAACAGCAACCAGATTCTCAGATCTGCAATCTACAACACGGCTGCATTACACGCCCCGCCACCTCGCCCCCATCCCCTCCCACACACACACACACACACACACACACACACACACACAGCCCCCTCCCGCCTCCCCAAAATAAACCGGTATTTTCTCGTGGCTTGTCACCACTCAGCCTTACGACATACAACTTTTTATGAACATGAACATCCTTTATAGGTCATTGCTATGCTATAACAGATGCGTGTTGGACCTGTTCGGAAATTCCCGAAGGGTCGGGTAAAGCATAGATTCCTGGAAATGGAGTCACCGTTCCGCGAAAAGTAACTTACCCCGCGTGCAGTACAACTGCCTAGAAAGCGACTGGTACTGTACTGAATGGAAATAACTGCAGCTCAGCATATATTGTACATTTACGCCTGTTAAAGGAAATCTCCTTCGGAAGCTAAACTTCTCGTGTGCTTAGAGGAGTTTAAACGAACATGATCTGCATTAAAAGCTGATTTTCTAACGATTTTAGAAGAAGACTTTCCTAGATAGTGTTACTAACATTGTTTTCACGAGCTCTTTCCCGCGTTTTAGTATGACATCGCAAATTCTCTTCTTTTTTTTAAATCTGGCCAGTGTATGTGAAATAATTTCATTTTCCTAACCTTTTCATGTGGAACAGCATAAAAAACACGGAAATGAATTGATACTGTCTGAAAGTGCTAAGACAAACAATGAAATGATGCCCTTATAATTAGCGTTCTTTCGAACATTTTATATATTTGGATCAATGAAATGATGGCAAAAACATTCTAAAGTCATTACGATATTGATAATTTCACGTCACGATTATAAAAAGGAGAAGGAAGAGTGGAAGGAAACAATGGCTCCTTCCAAGTCTACAAAAACGTGTGTAAAACAACAAAATGTAATGACGTAATATGCATTCCGTAAATAGCTGCACACCGTGGGGAGATTCCCAGTCTGTTTTTAGACCACTAAGTTAGTCTTAAATTGGCGTATTTCAAAAGGGCCAAAGCAGAAATTATTGCTACAGAAAAATCGTACCTAAAACAATTAAAATTCATGCCAAAAACAGTTGTTTTTAGCCAAATTTGCGTTGGCTAGTCCCTTTAAACTTATAAATATAAATTTTCACAGTGGCTGTAAGTGGGGCTGTAGCTCAATAGGTAGAGCGTCTGACTAAAATCAAAAGGTTCTGGGTTCGATGCCCAGCAGCTCCATTTATGCCCGCCGTCCCATTTTGGGGACACACTGTTTTTGTGATGACAGCAATTCAGCAGGCAGTTCAGGAAAGGTCACTTCTATCCTACGGTTCTATTTTTCCGTGGACTCTCACATTTCAGCAACAAAGGGGGCAGCCGTGACAACCTTTTGAATGCCATGGAAAACAACAAAAGGTAAACCAATAGTTTCATCTTTTTGTATCAGACTAAGAACAAACAAAAAAGGAAATTTTAATGCCAAATGAATACGAGTTTTTGAGACTGTCCAGAAAATGAGCCTGCTTGTGTCAGTGTGCTTGAACTGCCGTCCCAAAATTGGGACGGTGTGCACGAGACGGGAGGTTTTTTTTTTACACACATTATAGAAGGGACTTTCACATTTTATCGTCCTGAACTTGCAATGTTCATCAAATTTTATCAATGACACCAACTTCGTGTGTGTGTGTGTGTGTGTGTGTGTGTGTGTGTGTGTGTGTGTGTGTGTGTGTGTGTGTGTGTGTGTGTGTGTGCGTGTGTGTGTGTGTGTGTGTGTGTGTGCAAGCGTGCGTGCACGCACAGTGGCATATTATTTTCTAGTTTTTTGTCGTATTGTTGGTGAGAAGTCTCTCTCTCTCTCTCTCTCTCTCTCTCTCTCTCTCTCTCTCTCCTCTCTCTCCTCTCTCTCTCTCTCTCTCTCTCTCTCTCTCTCTCCTCTCTCTCTCTCTCTTCTCTCTCTCTCATAGTTAATATGAGTTTTTGAGTTTATAATTATTTTTTTTGTTGTTGTTGTTTTTTTGTTTCTGCCCGAGGGCTGGATGAAAAAAAGTATATTGTACTTATTCTTTTACCTCGTTAATTAAAAAAATCGTTCGTTCGTTCTTCGTTCTCCTTCTCTCTCTCTCTCTCTCTCTCTCTCTCTCTCTCTCTCTCTCTCTCTCTCTCTCTCTCTCTCTCTCTCCTCTCTCTCTCTCTCTCTTCTCTCTCTCTCTCTCTATATATATATTTCATACATGCCCCAAGTAGTTATATAACCCGTTTCCATTTTCTCTCCAGAGTATGCCCACTACTACTCCGGCCATGTCTGCTACTGTGACGACACTTGCCGACAGTAACGAAAATGAAGTTTCAGAAGGGTCTGTACACATAGAGGGTTAGAGATAAGAGAGAGAGAGGGAGAGAGAGAGAGAGAGAGAGAGAGAGAGGGGAGAGAAGAGAACTCGAACTCGAAAACTTTAACACTCAAGGATAGTAGCGTTAGGTCCATTTGGACTTATCTAACAGCCAGTCCTTGCTATACTACAAACCAAATATGCACGACTATATCACAAACAGATATTATAAGTACGAATAAGCAATTGATTAATGAAGTTTCACAGAGTTCCTGCAAATGTGTAGAAACATCGGAATTAAATTTCTTTCTGGACATACATGTATACAACAATCACATTTTTAGGCAAACATGCGATTCAAACAAATCCGTCCAAATTTGACGAGAGGTCATTCTCAGACATATAGTTGTGTAGATTACGTTTGAAACAAGGAAGAGGAATACAGGATTTTATCTTTTGAGGCAGGGAGTTCCAGAGGGACGCTCCAGCGAAGGATATGCTAGTTTTAAACAAATCAAGTCTTGGCCTAGGCACGTAGAGGTTATTCCTGGAGTTAGTGTAGTGAGACTGGTGACTAGCGAAGATGTCGTGCAAGGCAGTTTGGGGAATTATTATTACGAACTTTATTCATAAATATTCCTGTATTGTAAGTGAGCTGCTGCGGTGGGTTTAAAATTCCAAGTACACTCATCTTTTGTTCTGTAGATAGGGAAGGATCAGGGTTTTTTAAGTGTACTTCGCCATAGCCATCCCACACTACCGATGCATAATCGATGTGAGGTTTTATGTGAGCGCTGTAGAAGATTTTACTGATGTCGATGTTGATGATATGTTGCAGTTGAGAAAGAAGAAACAGTTGTTGTTTTTACTTGCTTTTTCGATCTGGGCTTGCCATCGAAATTTGTTGTCGACAATGAGACCTAGTAGGCGATGTTCGGTTACATTTTCAATAGTCTGACCACCCAGTGACAGCCCAATGGCAAGCCTGAGAGATGGTGCTTTTGCCGTGTAGTAATTACCATTGACTTTGTTTTTACAGAATTAATGAGCATGGGATTAGTGTTGCACCACACTGAAATATGATCAAGACAAAGCTGTACGTTTTTTGAATTTGCACAATGTTTTTTCCTGTTGTTGCTGTTGGTGTCATCCACGAGTATATAACATTCTGCAGAATTTGATGGTACATGCAGAGGTAAATCATTAATATAGATGCCGAAGAGTACAGGTCCCAAGACTGACCCTTGTGGTACACCATATTTAACAATTCCTTCAGACGAGTAGGAGCCACGGATAAAGACACTTTGTACTCTATTTGTAAGGTATTTTTAAGGTATGAACAGAAAAAAAGGCAGTGAGTTCGAACTGTTTAAGTAGACAAAATATTTTGAGAGTAAGATTCTATGATGAACATGATCGAACGCATTTTTAAGTCCAAAAAGACATCTCCGGACAGGTTTGATCTATTTATAGCTGAAAGCCACGAGTCTGTCAACCGTGTAAGTGCGGTATCGCAAGAGTGCTTCCAGCGGAAGCCTGATTGAAGTGGATGGAAAAGGTCTCGTGTCTCCAAATAGGTGACTAGGTGTTTATGAACATGTCTTTCCAAAAGTTTAGACAGAACAGTAATGAGATAGGTCTATAATCATTAGATTTTTGTGATCTCTAGTTCTGGGTAAAGGAATAACTTTTGCTTTTTGAAATTCTGAGGGGAAAACATTCTGATCGATGCACAAATCAAAAATATAGGTCAGTGACCCTGCAATATATGATGAAGCTAGTTTAAGCAACTGATTGCTGATTTCGTCAGGTCCAGAAGACTTTATATTGTTCATCCCAGAGATATATTTTCCCATTTCATTGGCAGCCATCAAGGGTATGGTACACGAATCAGTTCCCTTTGTCTTTTGCTGACAGAAATCAACAAGGTGTTTTGAGCAAGAGTACTGCTTATCGCTATCAGGTGAGTCTTGTGATTTAACTAAGGTTTCCTCAATGGACAGAAAGTAGTCATTAAATGCATCAGCTGTGAAATGATGCGGAATTTCCTTCTGTCTAGAGTGGGTTCCCTTAGTGAAAGTGTTCAGAGCGCGCCAAACTGATGATATATCTTTGTCGTTTTCCACAAGTTTACTCAAATCTAATTTCTTCGCATCTCTGACAACATTTTTTACTTTATTGCGTGCCGTTTTATATTCCGTGACCATTCTTTCTTTCTTTAGTCGATCCCGATCGGACATGGCCTGAATAATATTCTTATCCAGCGAGGGTGGCAGTTTGGAGTGCTTTACTCGTTTAAGACGGATTGGCGCATGCCTGTTGACTACATCCATAAGCACCTTGTACCACTGCTAGAGCCTCGTTAGGGTCCGTGTGTTGATGGACATTGTCAAACGGCGTGCAGGTAAGATCAGCAAAGAATTGATTCTGGTTAAAATGTTTAAAAGATCTAAAGGACATTTGTGTATGTCCTTTGGGTTCTGGTTTTGGCAGTTTGATAGATCTGGTGCTGATAGGGTTATGGTCACTAACACTTAAGTCTGAGTCATCAGTAGTAACGACTGCACTAGGGTTGTTCGTATAAATGTGATCTGTTAATGACGTTGATCTGGGCGTTGTTCGTGTGGGTGAAGTAATGAGCTGAGCAGGTCCAAAGAGAGCAAGGGCAGAATCCCAGCATGAGTGTGGTTTTAGTATGTCTATATCGAAGTCGCCAAGGATGAGAACGCCAGCGCGGTTTTTAACATTATAAACATCATCTAACATCTGTACAAAGGTGTCGTACGTACCACTCAAAGGTAACCGCTGGGTTTCTGTACAGATAACACACAAACAGCGATGAGAAAGATGAGACAGACAGACAAAGAGCGAGCCACGTACACACTCATTCACAGTCCCCTCACCCCCCTCACACACGCACACACACGCGCGCGCGCGAGCACACACACACACACACACACACGCACGCACGCACACACACACACACACACACACACACACACACACACACACACACACACGCCCATACACACAAAGACGGTGATAAATCAATAAAATCTGAATACAATTTTTTTTAAATGAACAAGCGTCAAACAAAGCATGATAATAAAGTACTGAATTCGTTTTTAATAATTTCGTTCAATACATAGGTGTATATGCTTTATGCAGTCAACTAATGCAGATCTGAGAACGAAGCGCAGAGCTTGGACAGAAAAAGCTGGAGAAAGACTTACAGATCATTAGAGTTTCTCGTCCTTCAGTGTCAAAACGCAGCAAATAAACAGTCGAAAATATTCGTATGACTGCTGTCGGAGTTCTTCTTCTTCTTCTTCTTCTTCTTTGTGTGTGTGTGTGTGTGTGTGTGTGTTGTGTGTGTGTGTGTGTGTGTGTGTTGTGTGTGTGTGTGTTGTGTGTTGTGTGTGTGTGTGTGTGTGTGTGTGTGTGTGTGTGTGTGGTGTGTTGTTGTTGTTGTGTTGTTGTTGTTGTTGTGTTGTTGTGTTTTTTGTTGTTGTGTGTGTGTTGTGTTGTGTGTGTTGTGTTGTGTGTGTTGTTGTTGTTGTTGTTGTTGTTGTGTTGTTGTGTTGTGTGTGTGTGTTGTTGTTGTTGTTGTTGTTGTTGTGGTGGTGTTGGTGTTGGTGTTGTTGTTGTTGTTTGTATCCGTGACCTGTCTTCTTTCGATGAGTACGTTTTTCTCCTTGATCAGCACAATAGGAAGACAACGACGAAGAGACAGGCCAAGCAATTTACGTACCAGTACAGCTGTCTGATGATCATGAACAAACATCTGTCTCTAGTAAAAAAATTCATGGACCATTATTTTGTTGTTCTGTCGATAGCACAGTTTGCTTCACTCAATATAATATGTAAGCGTTCGGAAGAGCCCTTTCACGTTCTACCTCGTCCCCACGAAGTGTGTCTAACTATGCTTACTTTAAATCAGTTTTAAAGTTGGCCTGATTGACGATGGCTTGTCTATCATCCTTTCAAGGCAGATCGTCTAGCGACCTCTCTATCTACTGTTCTAACCTGCAGGCGATCGATGTGGTGACGTTCTTGCCTTTGTGTCGGCAGGCAGTGTCTCAAGCTCTTCAACATTTAGCCATACGGTATGTGATTACAACGTAAACGCACCAACTTTTAAAGCATTCGAGTACTAGGTACAAGCTTCTTTTCGTTCTCCAGCTTCGCAAAGCCGGACGGTCCGGATCTGAACACGGAGTCGGCGTGTAGCGTTTTGTGGTCTTGTATAGATCGAACGCATCTGAAAATCAACGAAAGGGTAAGGACAGTTTCTCCTCCTGGCTTGCTAAAATCAATACCCATTTTCAATTACATGACAGTATAAGTAGGTAAACATTAAAACAGCGCAAACTTTTGTAGGATTGGGCAGTACTGCTTGGCGGCGGCTGTAGTTTCAATCGGCAGACTGGCCACTCGACTTCACCGAAGAAGATAGAATATGAGTTAGGAAGAAACAGAGGAGGAGCAGGAAGAGGATTAGAAGTAGAAGAAGAAGAAGAAGTATTATTCAACAAGAGCAACAACAACAACAACAACTCTTCAAAATGTCACGTGTTACGGGCCTGCGTATGTTAAAGATCCGGCGGCAGGAGAAAATCCTTACCATAGCACAATTCTGTAGAATTTGCGCTTCTCTCCCATTGCTGGCTTTCCCCGGATACTTTACCAAGGTTTCTTGTGGTCAAATTCCATTGGCACAATATGTCTATAAGAACATCAACAGCGACGACAACAAAAGCGAAAGCAACAACGACAACAATAACAACAACGAAAACAAATATAAATAAAGCTAGCATCCCTTCTGACTCGTTGAATTTTTAAATTATCAGACGTTGTCACTTCAGTCCTTATTATACTGTTCAATGTAAAGTTTCCAACACATCGTTCATTTGTCAGCCATAAAAGCACCATTAAGTGCTCACGCTGGTCCCTTGATCACACTGTTCAGTGCTCATTTATCATTATAATTATCGCCTGGTGTTCAAACCCCATGTGATTGTCCAGTTATTGCCACTCATCGTTTAAGCAGGTATCATTACAAAGTTCCCTGTTCAGTTTTTCTTACACAGCTCAGTGCTGATACTATCTACATGATAACGGCCAATGTTCAGATATTATTACATTGTTCACTGTTGCTACATTATATGACAAAGCTCAACGTTTAATTCTTATAACATTGTTCAATGTTGACTGTGTGTATAACGTTACTGGCATAGTTCAACCTTCAGTTCTTGTTACATTCTTAAATGTTGCTACGCTCCACATTACAAAGTTCAATGTTCAGTTCTTATTCCATTGTTCAGTGTTAATGCTATATTATCTTCTTGAAGAAGTTCACAGTTCTTGTTACACTGCTCAATATGGATACAGTCCACATTACAATAATCAATGTTCAGTTACACCGTTCAATGTTGATACAAGCCGGATTACGGCGTTCAGTTCTTGTTACATCGTTCAATGTTGATACAAGCCGGATTACAGTGTTCAGTACTTATTACTCCGTCCAATGTTGATACAAGCCGGATTGCAGTGTTCAGGTCTTGTTACACCGTTCAATGTTGATACAAGCCGGATTACAACGCTCAATGTTCGGTTCTTGTCACATTGTTCACTGTGCATACACTTCACATTACAATGTTCCGTTCTTGTCGCAATGTTCAATGTTGATCAGTGCAGCCCACAGTGGAATGTTCAATGCTCAGATTGTGTTACACTGTTCAATATTAATGCCGTCCGCATACATTGTTCGCTGTTCAGTTCTTGCTTCTCAGTGTTGATATATTCCTGTTCCATTGTTCAGTGATGACACCGGCCACATTACCATGTTCAGTGTTCAGTTCTTGTCTTAATGTTGAGCGATACAGACCACATTACAATGTTCAGTGTTGAGTTCTTGCCAGATTGTTCAATATGTATACAGGCCACATTGCATTGTTCAGTTCTTGTTGCAGTTTTCAGCATTGATACAGGGAACATCGCAGTGTTCAGTTCTTGCTGCAGTTTTCAGCATTGATACAGGGAACATCACAGTGTTCAGTTCTTGCTGCAGTTTTCAGCATTGATACAGGGAACATCACAGTGTTCAGTTCTTGCTGCAGTTTTCAGCATTGATACAGGGAACATCGCAGTGTTCAGTTCTTGCTGCAGTTTTCAGCATTGATACAGGGAACATCACAGTGTTCAGTTCTTGCTGCAGTTTTCAGCATTGATACAGGGAACATCACAGTGTTCAGTTCTTGCTGCAGTTTTCAGCATTGATACAGGGAACATCACAGTGTTCAGTTCTTGTTGGAGTTTTCAGCTTTGATACAGGGAACATCACAGTGTTTAAGTTCTTGCTGTAGTTTTCAGCATTGATTCAGGGAACATCACAGTGTTTAAGTTCTTGCTGTAGTTTTCAGCATTGATACAGGGAACATCACAGTGTTCAGTTCTTGCTGCTCAGTGTTGATAGCGGCCACATTACAATGTTCCGTGCTTGTTAACATTGTAAAGTATTGATAGAGGCCACATTACAATATTCCGTGCTTGTTAACATTGTAAAGTATTGATAGAGGCCACATTACAATGTTCCGTGCTTGTTAACATTGTAAAGTATTGATAGAGGCCACATTACAATGTTCCGTGCTTGTTAACATTGTAAAGTATTGATAGAGGCCACATTACAATGTTCCGTGCTTGTTAACATTGTAAAGTATTGATAGAGGCCACATTACAATGTTCCGTGCTTGTTAAAATTGTACAGTATTGATAGAAGCCACATTACAATGTTCCGTGCTTGTTAACATTGTACAGTATTGATAGAGCCACATTACAATGTTCCGTGCTTGTTAACATTGTACAGTATTGATAGAGGCCACATTACAATGTTCCGTGCTTGTTTACATGGTACAGTATTGACAGAGGCCACATTACAATGTTCCGTGCTTGTTTACATGGTACAGTATTGACAGAGGCCACATTACGATGTTCCGCGCTTGTTTACGTTGTACAGTATTGATAGAGGCCACATTACGATGTTCAATGTTCAGTTTTTATTTACATTGTGCAGTGTTGATACAGGCAACAATACAATGTTCAGTTCTTGTTTACATTGTGCGGTGTTGATACAGGCCACATTACAATGCATGTTCAATGTTCAGTTCTTGATTACATTGTGCAGTGTTGAAGCAGGCAACATTATAAAGTCCAATGTTCAGTTCTTGTTACATTGTTCATTGTTGATACAGTCCTCATCACAAAGTAAAAATACTTATTTCTTTGGTCGCTGTTCATATTCGTTTTTAAAATTTTCCCAGGGGGATCCCCCAGATCAGATTTTTAAACAGGCCCCAAGGGTTCCCCTTGTTTGTAAAATCTGTCCCGAGTTGGGCCCTATACCCAAACGTAGTGTTTGTGAAATCGGTCCCGAGTTGGGCCCTATACCCAAATTAAAGTGTTTGTAAAATCTGTCCCGAGTTGGGCCCTATACCCAAACGTAGTGTTTGTGAAATCGGTCCAGAGTTGGGCCCTATACCCAAATTTAGTGTTTGTAAAATCTGTCCCGAGTTGGATTCTATACCCAAAGGTAGTGTTCGTAAAATCGGTCCCGAGTTGGGCCCTATACCCAAATGTAGTGTTTGTAAAATCTATCCCGAGCTGGACCCTATACCCAGCTGTAGTGTTTAACAAAGGCACGAACAAAGCGCATCGAGCCTTGGCCTGAAGAACGTTTGTAGTTATACTTGTAGACTTTAACGAACCAGAACAGAATGCCCAACCCCTCTTGTTTCTACCGCGAGGATATTGTCAGCGAGAAAGGACAGCCATACTGTTAAGCTCTTCTTGAAAACTTGGCACGACATCAAAGAGCAACATCGACTGTTGCTCGAAAAAGTCCAGCAGATCTCTGTGCACAGTTCTTTCCTTCTATGGAGGTTTGCAGGAGGTTCTCGGCAAAGCGAGCAGGTAAGGATTTCGCCTTCTCCAACTTCTACCTGGATCGGTTCGTGAAACGTTTGGCCCCGTGGTCATTCAGACCCCGACAGATCGTTTCCCGTAAGGAGTGTACCATCCTTGTTGGCGTTTTTCCACGGCCATGTTCTCCCCCAAGTTGGAACCCTCATCAAAATCATCGCCGAGGTCCACGTCGTCATTGACGAAGAAATCGCTGTACAAAGCCGCTATCAGATAGTTGGGGAGTTTCTTCTCAGAATCGCGAAAGGTAGAAGCCAGAGCAGATGTCAGATCCGGGGCTGCGCCACCGAGAGGTTCCTGACCCACAGAACGTTTGCCGTAAGGGTTGTGCCAGCCCTGCTGCCTCTTGACCCTACGCGAGTTCCGTTTCCGGTCTTCAGGTTGTGGAAATGACAGCCCCGCCCCTGGCGAGGGCATGGACGGAGCGTGGAGGTTGTGCGACCATCTGGTTGTTTTGGACGCTGTGGAGAGGACGGCAGAGTTCCGCTGATCGACGGCTTTGGTGTCGAAAGGTTCTGCGAGAGTGGGAGAGTGAAGGGCTCTTTTCCCGTACTGAGTTTCCCATCCCTGCTGGCGTTTGTTCAGCAAGCCACCCGGGCGATGCTTCCCGTGCTGAGTTTCCCATCCCTGCTGGCGTTTGTTCAGCAAGCTACCCGGGCGATGCTTCCCGTGCGTGGAATGCCAACGTTGCCGACGTGCGTCTGCGAACTCGTACGGCCGACGTGTGGTAACAACGTCTACAATTCCTGCGCCGTGCTTTTGGAATACAGAATTCCAATCTCGTTGACGTATTGTGACGTCGTCCGCCTCGTCATCAGAACGTTTTCCGTAGGCTATCTCCCATCCCTGTTGACGTTTCACAGCGCTCCGGATGACGTCATCGTTGTTACGTTTCCCATACATGGTCTGCCGACGCTGCTGACGTTTCAGTTTCTTTGGAGCGGTGTTTTCAAACCCATCTGAGGTGTGCTGCATCCCGTTAACGTCAGAATCAACACCAGCTTCCTGGCGTTTTCCATACATGGTGTTCCACCCTTGCTGACGTTTTCCATACATAGTGTTCCACCCTTGCTGACGTTTGCCATACATGGTATGCCACCCCTGCTGACGTTTGCCATACGTAGTGTTCCACCTTTGCTGACGTTTGCCATACATGGTATGCCACCCCTGCTGACGTTTGAAGACATGGCCGGGCGACCCGTCTTCCGAAAGCACCTGATTTATTGCTGTCGCAAAAGACGAGGCAGTTGGAATTTTGACATCATTCCTTTGTTGTTGTTGCTGCCGCTGCCGCTGCTGTTGCTGATGTTGTTGTTGCTGTTGCTGCTGTGAGGCAGGAACTGCAGAGTTCTCCGACGTTCGTTCCTCAGAAAGGGCCCTGACGGTGTTCTGCAGACGATCCACTCTGCTCCGGTTGCTGAGGCCTGGACCTGCCAAGAGAGAAGACAAGATGATTTATTTAACCCCTTCGCTGCCCCAGTCTGTACAATTTCCGGGCTGAAAAGTCCACTTATACACGACGGAAAACGGTACACTTGATGGACCTGCTTCCAGTACTGTGCGTTTTGATAGAAATCCTGTCACGTACTGACGCACAAGGGGAGGAAAGCCTTAATGAATTCACATTTGAAACATTTATTGTTCGTTTTCCGAGTGACGGCCCGGCATGCTCGGCAGTGAAAGGGATAATTAGCAACGGGATTGTCGGCCATGAAGACGATCGCTGAAGCCTGCTCAGAGAGAAGACATGAAAGGGACTGTCGAGGCAACAAACAAAGGGAGTTGTTTAGTGCTCCAAAGACGTGACATGAACACAGCCAGATGTATGTTTATGTCGTTAGTTTTTCTAACACAAAGTTCTGTTGATTCTACGCAATCGTTCTATGCCATAATAATTATTGCGTTTCAGAAAGTGATTGTCAGTCAAGACGATCGCCGACACGTGTAGAGAAGACGCGTGATTTAACAAAGGGATTGCCGTTCAAAAACGAACCAACCGACAAACAAAACAAAACAAAAAACGATCGCTTACATTTGCAATGAGAAAAACAAACTACTGACAAATGGCTGTCACTTGGACTATGATCTATTAGTATCGTCTGAACAAGACCCAATCGACAGAACTAGTTCAAGCCGTTCCTCATTTTCAGAAAACAATGAAAAACAGTGACGAAAAGAAGACATCACCCGCTGCTGGCAGTCTAGCGAATCAGCGTGTTGGGAAAAGAATAAGAAGCAAACAACAGCATAAACTAAACATGATACACCATGACCTTGGATGTCAGATCCCATTTTGTCGAAATCTAATCAGGATAATAATATAGGCGTACGACAACATTTTCTTCTTCTTTTTTCTTTTTTCTTTCTCCAGTTGTGAAGGTGGATCGGAATTCACATATCTCCATGCAGTTTTGTCTCTGGAATGATCGAAAGAGAAACGACGCCTGGTGACAGTTAATACAATCGCATGTAAGAGGGGGCAGTACTCTACTGCATTTCGTTGTTCATCCGAAGCCTTTTTTAGTCGGTCTAATGTCAGTGAAATACACGCGGTTCTCGATTTTCAAGCTCCTCGAGTTCAACACGATCTTCAACACAATAAACGTTAAGGATTGTTTTCCTTCTAAATTTGGTTCCATCCGGCTTCAGTAGTCTCCGAAACTTTTTACTGGATGAAAACTGGACTGACTGCACACACAGTCTGGCGGGAGACAGAAATAAACTTGGAGGCAGATGCTTCGGACACTGCGTGTATCGCGTTCTGGTCCTGAATATATGTTAAAAATCGACGTTTAAAAGTCAAGATAACACGGCCCTGAGTAGCCTACCGCCATTTTGTGCCAAGCAGTCTGTATCAGTGACGTCATAAACAAGGCTGGCATTTGCACACATATTGACAGAACTATCAAATGAAGCATTCAGATAATAATAATAACCTACATTTATAAAGCACTCTTTCTCACAGGAGCTCATAGCGTTTTACAATTATTAATAACATTTACGATGACAAAATACACAAGCGCCACAGACGCATTGAGCCATGCAGATAGAACCTGCTCATCACGCACGCACACACACACACACACACACACACACACACACACACACACACACACACACACACACACACACACACACACACACACACACACGCACACACCGATCAGTATCATGCTGGGAAAAGGTGAATTTTAAGTGCTGATTTAATGGAAGAGGTTGACTGAGAGAATCTAATTTCTTTTGGAAGTTTGTTCCAGAGTACTGGAGCAATGCAAGACAAAGAACGTT
>JABMCL010002370.1:12500-17500 GCA_018857735.1 Alviniconcha marisindica | reverse complement strand
GGGGGGGGGGGGGGTTAATGATTTCAAGTTTGGCATTCTTTTTGGTCATTTTTCGCACGTGAGGTAAGCTCTGTGTGTGTGTGTGTGTGTGTGTGTGTGGTGTGTGTGTGTGTGGTGCGTGCGTGCGTGCGTGTGTGCGTGGTGCGTGCGTGCGTGGTGCGTGGTGTGTGCGTGCGTGGTGCGTGTGTGTGTGTGTGCGTGCGTGCGTGCGTGCGTGCGCGTGCGTGCGTGCGTGTGCGTGCGTGCGTGCGTGCGTGTGTGTGTGTGTGTGTGTGTGTGTGTGTGTGTGTGTGTGTGTGTGTGTGTGTGTGTGTGTGCGTGCGTGTGCGATTCTGTGTTTGCGTGCGTGTGTGCGTGCATTCATGTTGTATGCATTGAATTTTGACTAATATGTATTTGTAGAGAACGTGTAAGCGCTTAGGGCCTGTGCGGGTTAGGCGCTCTAAGTATTCATTATTATTATAACTAGACGGCGTGTTTTTTGAATACCCACCGAAGCGGTGTACTTACAGCACTATTTGGTTCATACACGGCTAGCGCGACGTGAAACTGTTGCAGTCTCGGAGGATGTTCCGTGAGCACCATAAACCAGGCACCATTTTACAATGTCACCTTATCCGAAGCCACATACGTAGGGTACATGTGCGTTTAGCTGTAACCTGCCACTTGAACTTCTGGCAGAAGGACCGGGATCTTTTACGAGCTGTTGCAATAACACGGCGGTGGAGCGGATACCGACACAAAAGCCAACGCAAAAGGTTTACTCTGGAGAAGAAAATCGCTACCGCCGCTCCTGCTGAGAATCGAACCCGCGACCCTTCCGGTGAACTATCCCTCCTCCCTGAGCGGTCCAGCAATCTACCCGGGTGATTGTGAGAACAACCGACGAACAAAAACAACAACAACAACAACAACAAAAATCGCTGAAGCGAGTCCAGAAGCGTGCAGATTAGACAAGTCAAGTAGTTTATTTCAGAAACCCCAGTGGGAGTACGACTGCAGCGAGTCTGTCGGGATGGGAACAAGGACCGAAGGAATTAATCAGAAAGGTAGGAATGAGAAAGGCTAAAATACTGGCAGCAGCGTGTAGTTCATTATTAAATGCAGAGTTCCTGCCAGTAGGCGAAGCAGGCAAAGCTGTAATCTGACCTTGTCCAGGCTTAAAAAGGGACCCTTTCACAGACGTGTTACCGCAGTAGCACGTAAAATATCCCGGTTATCCTGCCAAAAGTGCAGGTGGCAGGTTACAGCTAAACACGCATGCACCCTACGTACATGGTTCGAAAAAAGTGACAGAGATCCCAGAGACGGGCCGAGGGGGAGGGGAGGGAGGGATGGGCGGGGGAGGGGGGGGGGAGGCATTCTGCGTCCGCGGTACCCGCGCGTTCCAGGAGAAGGAGCTGTAAAGATCAAATGATAGTTAGCGTGGCAGTTAATCGGTTTTTAAGGCCCAGTCAACCATGACGGTTGTATCAGGGCGAAACCATGCATCGAACAAGAAACAGCAGGAGAAATGTCAAGTGATCGACAATATGACGTCAGCCATCGGAGTTGGTGGGCACTGATCCTATTCTTCAGATCTTCTTGTCCTGATTTTTCACGTGATTGATTTTTCTGATTCTTCAGATCAACGGCTGTGGCTTTCCTTCCTTCTAAAGGGAAGACCTTCCTGACAGCGGAAGTGCGAGCAATCGGCTCCCCCCCAACCCCCCCACCCCCCTGCCCTCCGCCCCCTTTTCCCCCTTCTCCTATTCCTTGCCATTCATTTTCACTTCTGCAACTGAGAATTATGCTCGGTCACTACCGACTCTTTCACCCTCACACAGCCGCAATAAAACAAAACCGGTCGACGCGTGTGTCACTCGATGTATTAAGCATTTATCGCAAAAGGATGATATCCCTTATCGGAAATGACGTCACAGCCGGATGATTGTCCTCGTTCTTTGTCAAAGCTGCGGCACGGACAGCTGCACTAGTGTTCCCTGGAGTCGTGTTCGCAGACTCCCGAAATCTCTTCTGCCCTCACGCGTGTGGCAGCTAGTGTGTTGAATTGCTGCATTGAATGACATCCCCACCCCCACCCCTCACCCCCCACACGCCCCTTCCGCACCTCTCTCTCTCTCTCTCTCTCTCTCTCTCTCTCTCTCTCTCTCTCTCTCTCTCTCTCTCTCTCTCTCTCTCTCTCTCTCTCTCTCTCTCTCTAGCACCAGCTGTATTTTTCACCACATTGTTATCCATAACACTAAGCGAAGATGAAAGCAGCATCATTTGTTTAGTATTCGATGGATTCATCCAGTCTTTAAAAGACCTGTGAGCATTCTGCGGAGAAAAGTGTACTATTTCTGAAGTAGACTTGCACACAACTGGTGCTCAACATCGTAATCATGTGTATTTGTTGTTGCTGTTGTTGTTGTTTTATACTATTCATCTGTCTGTCTGTCTGTCTGTCTGTCTGTCTGTCTGTCTGTCTGTCTGTCTGTCTGTCTGTCTGTCTGTCTCTCTCTCTCTCTCTCTCTCTCTCTCTCTCTCTCTCTCTCTCTCTCTCTCTCTCTCTCTCTCTCTCTCTCTCTCTCTCTCTCTCTCTCTCTCTCTCTCTCTCTCCCTTACTGTTTTTTATAAGTTAAGCATCGACTGCTTTCGTTTTCTTTTCCAATACTGGTCATATAAATTGATCAGATGTACTATTGCCTTATTTATTGGTTGTATGCTCATTGTATGGGTTGGGGAGTGAGGGAAGCAGGTTGGAAGCTGAAATGAAGAGTCACAAGTCAGAGGTTGCTATAACATAACTTTTATTTGCACCAACCAGGAAACAGTGTAGGCTCTCCCCTGAATCAGATGCATAGGCAGCAGAACGAACTAATTGACGACCTGCTACTGCAGGGACACTGGGGGAAAGAGGACGCGGCGGGCCCAGCGCACAAGTTTTAACACTTTAGATAATTGGGGCCATATAATTCCCACCCAGTCAAAAAGGAAAATGACAGGAAAGAAAAGGTTAAAGGGTCTTAGCCTGAAACACAATACGCTCGGTTACATATAACTGTGTGATGCATGCATGTGTGCATCCGGCGCTGTGAACACGTTATATTTTGTGTGGAAATTTTCATGTATCAAATTTCACTCACTCATTCATACCTATATGTATACAAATGATGCCTGTCATTTTATATTTATTCAGCAGCAGCTTAGCAAGGACTAGTTGTTAGACAGGTTTTTGACTAGACCTGGATTGCAGTCCTTGTAAAATGGAGTTTTCGAGTTCGAATTTGAGTTCTCTCTCTCTCAGACAGAGACAGAGACTGAGGTTTCCGAGTGATTGCCATTGCAATGACTGTTCATTCGAGACCTATTTTATATATCCATAGAACTCCGCCCAGTCCTTCCGACTACTTGTGAGAGTGACTTTTTTCTCCCCCTCTCCCTTACTGTTCTTTATAACATAAGCAATGACTGCTTCTGTTTTCTTTTCCAGTACTAGTTATATGAACTGATCAGATGTTCTACTGCCTTAGTTGCTGGTGGTATGCTCGTAATGTATAACTCAGTGATGCGTGCATGTGCGCATCTGGCGCTGTGAACGCGCTATATTTTGTTTGGAAGTTTTCATGTATAAAATTTCCCTCCCTCATTCATACCTATATGGATGCCTGTAATTTGATATTTACTCGTCAGTAAAGGACTGGTTGTTAGACAGGTGTTTGACTAAACCTAAACTACAATCCTTGTAAAATAAACTTTTTTGAGTTTGAGTTCTTATAGGGGAAGTGTTTAAAAGCGCTGGGTATTCAGTATTGTTGCGTCGGCAGTACCCGTCTGATGATCATCAGAACACACCCACGCCACGCGACAAAACGTGCCGCAACAGGGCTTAATGTTCACAGATGTCGGGCTGCCGTATTAGAAACAAACTGTAAGATTCAGATTATATCAGGTGTTTGTTTTATCCACGTTTGTCCACACTGCTTTCGCCAGCGCAAACAAAACTATAATCGCTTGAATCGAGATGAAATTCTTTCTTCTTTTTTTTACCTCGGACGGACACGCGTCATGTTTACGTGCGTGCTTGGACGGACACGCGTCATGTTTACGTGCGTGTTTGGACGCTGTATTGCTTCCGCTGTCTTATTAGTAATTTAGCAGCCAAACCTTTCGGAGGGTGCCGACATCGTCGGTGGACAGATGCGCGGAGATAAGGAGCGCCTCTTTAGTTGTGTAATCAAATCTGGAAGAAATTGCCAGAAGGGTGCCGGAAAGCAAGGTTTGGAGTGTGGGGGCGTGGCGTGGCTCATCTGCTATAGCGTCGGACAGAACAGACAGAAACGATGCCACACTCAAAGCCTCGCTTTCCGGCACCTTCCTCCGGACTCTGCCGTAATTGGCTCCGGCACCGAAGGGGCACTCTTTACATCGCACACCTGTCCACCGACACTGTCAGCGCCCTCCGAAAAGGTTTTGGTACTAATAAGGCTGTGGAAGCATCACAGCGTTCAGAGAGCCGGTTTGGCCTAGCGGTAAGGCGTTAGGCTGGTAAGCGGAAGGACCTCGGTTCGATGCCGCTTCGGCTCCCCTTTCTCTTCAAAAAGGTTGTGGTTCGTGGACACCGTCTTGTGACTTTGTCCTTCACTTCCTACTGAAACATTAAAATGGCTCTCATCGCTGCCCATCTTAATGCAGAAATCATGCTGATGGTGACAGTATAGCGATAGGTATGTAATCTCCCCGTCCGTAATAAGCCTTAAGGTTTGTGTGGACGTTAAACACCATGTTTACTTACTTACTTATCACAGCGTTCAGAGTTCAGGAGCCGTGTGAAAGTCGACGTGGACGTCCTGGGCTCCCGTTCCTAATAAAGCTACGGTTTATGTGGACGTAAAGCAACACTTAACTAACATCACAGCGTTCAAGCACGCACGTAAATATGAGGCGCGTCCGCACGGGGCCCCACTCGCCCTCCCCCCCACCCCTAAAAAAAAAAGGGGGGAAAAAAGAAAAAAGGT
>JABMCL010002370.1:0-2500 GCA_018857735.1 Alviniconcha marisindica | reverse complement strand
GTGTGTGTGTGCGCGTGCGTGCAGGTGTATGTTGTGTGTGTGCAGCATGTGTGTGTGTGTGCGTGTGTGCGTGTGTGTGTGTGTGTGTGTGCGTGTGCGTGCGCGCGCGCACGCGCGCGCGTGTGTGTGAATGAGTGCGTGCGCTACTTTCCCATGAACAAGTGCATAAACCGTCATGATGCGGATACGGTAAAAGTGGAGAAAGTTCAAACAAGTATAGCATGATTCCATGTGCAGGGAAGCCGACACGGAAACCTTTATTTTCACCAGGCCATGAAGGGGTTTGTGCGGCGCTGTAAAAAAGGTAACGCATGTTGTGTCCTCATCCGTATCCATACTGACAACACTGACCTGCGCCTTTGCTGTAATACAATGTCTGACCTTTTGAAGTTAAACAGTTCTTGAATTTGAACGTCCCGCCAACTTCACAGGGTGATGCCAGAACGCTCACACATTCAGAATTCTTTTAAACCATTTCAAAACACAAGCCACTAAATCACAAGTTTGCCTAGTTCACTGTTACAACGTCAAAAAAAAAAAAAAATCCATCTATCTGTCAATGCATATAACGTATGTTTATAAACCGTCAAAAAACAATCTACATTCTTTTCCGTGGTAATAATACTAATACTAATACTGTACATTTATCATGCGTTCATCAACGCCCTGAGCGCTCACATGATACCTATTAACCTAAATACAATATTCTAGACACGTAGAGCACAGTCCTACTAAATCAATTTACATAAGGTATTATATGGAAACACACACCCCACGAAACACACCCCACACACACACCCCACACACACACACACACACGCACACCACTCACACACACCCACACACACCACAACCACACCACACACACCACACACACACACACACACACACACACACACACACCCACACCCCACCCCAAAACACACAAAACACCCCACACACACACCCCCCACACACACACAAAACACAAACACAAAAACCAAAAACAAACACAACACAACCAACACCACCACAACCCCAAACACAACAAACCAACCCAACACAAACTCGTAGATATAACACAGTTAAAAGGCAGTGAGCGGATTTGGAAAAATGAAGGTGAATGGACTGCGAAGGGCGAAATTAGGACAAGGAAGACCAATGCATGATTATATTTTGACCTACTCAAGCTTTAATGGGAGAAAGTTTAACTGTCACCTCTGGGTTCTCAGCAGAGAAGACCTTATTTTCTGCGTCCGGAATACCCAACTGCGGGAGAGCTTTTGAAGACGTTCCTAACAAAGACGTTCCCAAAGACGTTCCCAACAAAGACGTTCCTAACAAAGAACAATATGCTGGCTACCACATCATTATGCATGACTGGTTGGGTGCGCCACGCGCTTGAATGAGGTCACCAAGTACGGAACAAGATAGGCTTCTTTTTTCTTCCTTTTTTTTCTTTTCTTTTTCTTTCTTTTTATCAGCTGTCGCTCACGTTCGCTGAGGACGGCCATAAGATAGGCAGGTCAAACGAAACACAGCGATGACGATACTTCAGGCCTCCTCCAGCGTTTTGAAGAATCTTGAGCGCCTGTTATCACGTGTTGCACTAATAGCCAAGTTCTCAGCACAGCTGTAGTCTCTCTCTGTCTCTGTCTGTCTCTGTCTCTGTCTGTCTGTCTGTCTGTCTCTGTCTCTGTCTCTGTCTCTCTCTGTCTGTCTGTCTGTCTTCTGTCTGTCTGTGTCTGTTCTGTCCTGTTGTCTGTTGTTTGTTGTTTGTTGGTGTCTCTTCTCTCTCTCTCTCTCTCTCTCTCCCCTCTCTCTCTCTCTCTCTCTCTCTCTCTCCCCTCTCTCTCTCTCTCTCTCTCTCTTTCTCTCTGTTTCTTCTTTTCTGTCTCTTGTCTCTGTCTCTCTCTGTTTTCTGTCTCTCTCTCTCTCTGTCTCTCTCTGTCTCTCTCTGTCTCTCTGTCTCTGTCTCTCTCTCTGTCTCTCTCCTGTCTCTCTGTCTTTTCTCTGTCTCTCTCTCTCTCTCTGTCCTCTGTCTCTGTCTGTCTGTCTGTCTGTCTGTCCTGCCTGCTGCTGCCCGCCTGTCTGTCTCTCTGTCTCTGCCTCTGTCTCTGTTTTCTGTCTCTGTCTCTGTCTCTGTCTCTCTCTCTCTCTCTCTCTCTGCCTGCCCGTCCTGTCTGTCTGTCTTCCTCCCCTCTCTCTCTCTGTTTCTCTCTCTCTCTCTGTTCTCTTGTCTCTCTCGTTTCTCTCTGTTTTTGTCTCCTTTTTTGTCTCTCTGTGTCTCTCTTTTTTCTTTTCTCTGTCTCTCTTCTCTGTCTCTTTTGTTTTCTTCTGTCTGCTGTTTTCTGTCGTCTGTCTGTCTGTCTGTCTGCTGTCTTCTCTCTCTCTCTCTCTCTCTCTCTCTCTCTCTCTTTTCTCTCTTTCTTCTCTCTTTCTGTCTCTCTTTTCTGTCTCTCTGCTCTCTGCTTGTTTTTTTGTTTCTTGTTTTTTTGTTTTTGTTTTTTGCGTTTTTGGC
>JABMCL010000619.1:317500-347169 GCA_018857735.1 Alviniconcha marisindica | reverse complement strand
GACAGTTCGTTGAGTTTTTCTTCCATAGCAGTCAAAGTGGTTTTCACCGACTTTTCTTCTTTGTTTTCTTTCTTGTTGAGTTCGTTGATGGATTTCTGCACGCAGTTGTCAATGATGGATTTGGCCTCTTTGCCTCTCTTTCGGATTTTATCTTTCATCTCATGCCGATTAGCCTTCAGTTTTTCCAGCGATTCCTCCGTGTCAAACTTGGCTTGATACATTCTCAGGATCACACTGTCTTTACAAATCGCTTCAATCTCTTCAATGGTCGAACCAAAATCATCGGCTTCCGTTTTGATGTCAGTCGTCACGTGACGCTCGTGTGACGTCAGCTTGCAGTCTCGACATATGCTTTCGTCACAGCGGGTACAATAGAACCTTAGTTTCTGTCCACGATGAACACCGCAAGCATCATATTCAGCGTCGTCTTCTTCTTCTTCTTTGTCGTCGTCTCCGTCGTCCGACTCGGCTTCGTCATCCAAGTAAAAATTGGCTTGAAATCCGCGTGCGCCGCCTGGCGGAACTACGATGTTCTTTCTGCATTCAGGACAGCGTAAGGGTGTCCTGGCGGCGGGACTACGCTGTGACTCGATCAGTCTGTCCAGGCAGCGTAGGCAGAAGGTGTGGAAGCAGGGCAGGATCCGGGGGTCGCTGAACCTCTCCAGGCATAGCGAACACTCAGCGCGCCGGGCAGACACCCTGCGTCTCCGAGGCATTGTTGTCTATATGTATATATATATATATATATATATATATATATATATATATATATATATATATATATATATATATATATATATATATGTATCTGTGTGTCAGTGTTCGTGCCTTCCTTCTTTGTGCTCGTTTTATAATAATTATGTGTGGGGGTGTTTCTTCCTTTTTTCCTTTCTGCTTGTTATGTAATAATTGTATATGTGGGTGTTTGTTCATTCTGTCGTGATGCTTGTTTTATAATAATTATGTATGTGAGTATTTGTTCATTCTTTCTTTGTGCTTGTTTTATAATAATTATGTCTGTGGGTGTTTCTTCCTTCTTTCGCTGTGCTTGCTACATAATAATTATGTATGTGTTTCTTCCTTATTATATAATAATTATATATGTGAGTGTTTGTTCATTCTTTCTTTGTGCTTGTTATATAATAATTATATATGTGGGTGCTTGCCACTTCTTTCGTTGTGTTTATTTTATATGTAGGTGTTTGTTCCTTCTTTCGTTGTGCTTTTTATATAATAATTATACATGTGGGTGGGTGTTCATTCTTTCTTTGTGCTTGTTTTATAATATCTATATCTATACATATATCTATATATATATATGGAGGAATGGATACAATCCGAGCGTGGTCTGAAAAAAAGACAAACAAAATGTCAACAGAAGGCTGGCAACTTTCTCAACGTATTTCGAATGCAATCACATTTTGGTAGTGGAAGAGGGGGTAGGGTATAGCAGTTTATTAACATTTGCATTTGTTCCACCTGTTCTCTGCGTGCGTGTGTGTGTGTGTGTGAGAGAGAGAGAGAGAGAGAGAGAGAGAGAAGAGAGAGAGAGAGAGAGAGAGAGAGAGAGAGAGAGAGAGAGGCGAAACGCATTCGTCACATGAGTGTAACCTGCATTTCTTTTGGGCTTGAGTATTAACTGTGGAAAAGTACAAGAAGGCAAACTCACCAGTGGATGTCAATTGCTGGACTGGTAACGCGTAAACACGGAATCACGTGAATCTCGTTGATGGTTCACTGACCTGACTCGAACCGACAGACCTGAGGTCGGTCACTGAAAACATCTAACTGGGCATTTAACTGTCCTGTGGTCAGCGCTCTTTCTCTTACCAGGCTGTCAGCTCTTTTAAATCTTCCTTGAAAACCTTTCTCTTTTCAAAAATCTTTTCTTCAGTCTCATTGCCCTGATATGCAACTGGTGTGTGTGTGTGTGTGTGTGTGTGTGTGTGTGTGTGTGTGTGCCCTGATATGCAACTGGTGTGTGTGTCTGTGTGTGCGCGCGCGCGCGATCGTGCGGGTGCGAGTCTGTGCGTGTGTGTGTGTGAGTTCATGTTGTATGCGTTGAATTTTGACAATATATATTTGTAAAGGACGTGTAAGCGCTTAGGGCCTGTGCTGGTTAGGCGCTCTGAGTATTCATTTTTATTATCATTTGACCAAAAGACGACAGACCGGAACGTTGGGACTGACATGTCACTGAGGGTTCGTTGCCGGTAGTAGGAATCCCTACTCTTCGCCAAGGCGAGAGACGTAAAGAGTTGTTACTTTGTATCGCGTCAGAATTTGCTTCAGAAAAATGAATGCCATATTCATTATAACGGGGAGGGGCTCTGATCACCCGACCGGAACGTGTTCTAACGGTCTCTTGGCCAGACTGCGAAGGTGGTTCAGCCTCTCGATCAGTAGTAGGATCATGCTCTGGACTGATGGCAGAGGGAGTTTCCAGTGGGGCTGGCCGAGGATGAGTCTGGGTTGTCACGCCATGCCGGTTTCCAGTGTCTGCACAGTCCTGTTGGGGAGCTTCCCTCAAGTCTCCTCTGTTGCTTCGGATGTTGGACCCCTGGTTTGTTCTGACGTTGTAGGACCTTGGTTCTCCGCTGTGCCCTGTGACTTCACCCGGTATCCAGGTTTTGCTTGCTTTGTCTAGGACCCTGACGTTCTGTCCTTTGTGGAGAGGAGGGAGACTCTCGCCTGCATGTCTGTCATAGTTGGACTTCATCGTCGACTGTCTGCGATCCAAATGTTGACGTTGTGCAACAGTGATGGGAGATGGAGAGGTGCGGGAAGGAATCAGTGTGGTGATAGGCCTACCCATCAACATCTCTGCCGGTGATGGCAGCTTGGAGTCGACTGGGGTCGCTCGAAGGTCGAGCATGGCAAGGTGTAGGCTCTGTTTCTCCTTCTTACATTTCTTGATGTTCTTGATAGTCTGCACCTGTCTCTCTATGAACCCATTGGACTGTGGGAACCTGGGGGATGAGGTGGTGTGTTGTATGCCCCACTTGTGGACAAAGTCCTGGAATGGTTTCCCGATGTACTGTGGTCCGTTATCACTGACAATCTTGTCGGGTCGGCCAAACAACTACATAGCTTTTCTGATTTCCTCTGTGACGTTCTCACTTGTGGTAGCGTGTAGGGGTGTGACTATGGGATATTTTGACAAATAATCACATATCAGCAGGAAATGCTCCCCGTCCACCTCGAACAAATCCGTACCCAGTTTCTTCCAAGGGGCCATCGGTGTGTCATGTGGTATGAGGGGCTCCTTCCTGTTTGTATGAAAAGTTCTGCAAGGTTGCTGCAAAAAACTATGCAGGGTGATTTCTTTAGGACAACCGATGATGCTGTACTACACTGGCCAAGGTTAGACGTTTGCAGACCCAGACTTGCGTGGAACTTGAACAGTCGAAGGTTGCTTTGCTCGAGATTCACTGGCGGGAAGATTCGCCGGCCCAGCCTCTGGTCGAAGGGGATGGTGTCCGGTTCTGTGCTGTTCAGTGGGCAGATAGGCTGCGTTGAACAGGCAGATGATGTTTCCTTTTTACCGCTGCCACCATGTTGTAGTACGCAGTCCCACAAGTATACAAGAGGCAAGAGGAAAACGTTTCCAATCCTTTACTGGTCAGCTTCAGCGCCATAGCACAAGACAACGAAGGCAATCAAACCACAGTTTCGGAACTGAACATATCGAAACTACAGCATCAGTTTCGTATCACAACAGTAAGTGTCGTTTTGTAACTTGATAAAGGGGACTACCCCGAAAATTGGAAGGTTGTGTTTTGTCCTTATAAACAGTGTTCTTTCGAACCTTTTGTGTGTTTGGATCTTGTTTTAGAACGTTAGCAGTCATTCTTGTTTCAGAAAAAACAATTCTCCAGAAAATAACGTGCCTAAAAAGTTATAACCTGAAACAAGGTTGACTGCTAATGTTTTATCGTCGTTTTGTTGCTTTAAAAGGGAGCTTATCCTGATTTTTATATATATTTAGCGTTTAAAAAAGAAGAAGTTTTTATGTTGGGATAACAGCCCCTCCGCAGAGACGTCGAAGGTGCTCTCTTTAAAGCCTGGAGTAGGTTAGGATATAGCCTTGCATGCTTCGCGGACTGCCCGTTTTATTGTGTTTTTTGTTTTGTTTTGTTTTCCTTCTGCCATTCTAATCTTTCTGCCGACCCGTTTCATTCAGCTTTTCTAAATTCTCTTTGTGGCATTTGACACGACAGTGAATGATACTTACTTGTAAAATGATGTTTGTCTTTTACCCGGATTATTTTTTGTGTGATTTGAATTACGTGTCCCACCCTAATGTAACTTCCCATTTGACTGGGTGTTGACTGTCAAGAATCAACCATCGTGTGTCAGCAGTGTGAAATCTGTATAGAAAACAGATCCCCCAAACTAAATCAACACACACACACACACACACACACACACACACACACACACACACACACACACACACACACACACGCACGCGCACGCACGCACGCACGCACGCACACACACACGTTCACCGCTTGGTTTTGCGGATTGACGAGAAAGGGCCTATGTATGTGAGAAGAGTTTTGAAAATATGTGCATTTGTTTAGGAAGATATATGCATTTGTTTAGGAAAAAAATTAGTATGCGTTAATTTAGAAATATACATGCATTTGTTTAGGAAAATAAATTAATATGCATTAGTTTAGAAAAATATATGCATTTGTTTAGGAAAATATATGCATTTGTTTAGGAAAATAAATAAATATTCGTTCGTTTAGAAAAATATATGCATTTGTTTAGGAAAATAAATTAATCTGCATTAGTTTAGAAAAATATATGCATTTGTTTAGGAAAATATATGCATTTGTTTAGGAAAATAAATTAATATGCGTTCGTTTAGGAAAATATGTACATTTGTTTAGGAAAATAAATTATTATGCGTTTGTTTAGGAAAATATATGCATTTGTTTAGGAAAATAAATTAATGTGCATTAGTTTAGAAAAATATATGCATTTGTTTAGGAAAATATATGCATTTGTTTAGGAAAACAAATTAATATGCATTTGTTTAGGAAAATATATGCATTTGTGATTTCCAATGGCAGTAGGCTGTTATTTACCATCACGTGTCTGATTATAACCATAGCAATCCTGGATCCTGGTTAGTTTACGTAATGACTGATTGCCACTGATGTGTTTACGTGTATGTCATGTAATGGAGTGGAGTGGTCAAAGGACAGGACACAGGCAACGGAGTCGGTCAAAATGGAGACCACAGCAGGCAGAACGGCAATCAGGTTTTATTTGCTCAGCAGCAGACAATTTTCATCACATCCAAAATCCTCACGCGCACGCATAGATAAGAGAACTGCGCGGGCCGCAAGGAACACACGCTATCGCTACAATGAAATCGGCCCTCTGGACCACAAAATGGCTGACAATTGTGTTTCCTTGGCCCGCACAAATACAGTTTCCTCAACAATAACTAACCTAATTAAAACATGATAAACATCAAATAAAAGCTACAGTTACAATCTTTTAAACCGTATAAACAAAATGTACACACATGACTTATTTTATTTACAAGAGTGGGAAGCGTGGCTTGCACCTGTCTATAAGCAGATTCGTACAACTAAATCACAACTATCACAATGTACAAAATGTTAATGTTATTAAAACTTACATCAGACTAAAGAGCACGCTCCCACGGTTAAAATGGTACATAACAATTACAATACAACGCTCTGTAAGAGAAGCAAGACACACTCAAAGACTAGCACTAAAACAATCGGTGCGAACTTTCGCCTGGGGCGCGTTATCTTAGTCGCAGCAGCGCTGATAGTGATATCAAGTAGTCTATTAATACAACTTAGCTTCTACAGTACAAAATACTCAATAAGTTAATTTCAACCCAAAATAAACACTAAACATGAAGTCAGCTAAGCAAAATACTATACGACAAAGCATTGATCGACACAGAATTACTTTCATCGAATCAAAACAACGATTCACTACTATTCACTAGTACTAAACAGAGAACGCGCCATGCAGACGACGGCTATAAAAAGAATAGACCTAGAGAGGCATCGCTCGTATATCTTGTCCCTAATATGTCATCTGACATCCGAGGACATTAAGAACCAAGTAGTAGTAGAGGCATCGGCTACTGATTAAGCTCGATCCTGCGTCTAAATAAACGTTGGATAAACATTCTAAGATGCCAAATTATATTACACATGGCTTGGTGCATAAAAAGGACTAGGTAAACAAAGAGTAGGTAAATAAACAAGCGGTCAAAATATTAAGGGAGAAAACAGATTTGAAAATGGCGCGCACTAGCGGCTATCGCCGGTCGGCTGTGTGAAGGCCATGTGGCGTTACGCTACACGCCGTGCTTCAAAACAAAAGCGTCGTCTGCTCCGGTTCCCGGTTACTATACAGTAATGAAATTGCGTGGATCGGGGCGGGATTATTGTAAAAACTTACAAAGAGCACTTGCTCACAGTCATATGCGTTTTGTGTGTTGTAACAGTGGAAGAAATCTTGCTGAAATGTATTGCCGAGAGACTGAACATTGTGTTTATATTTTCTTAGTATATACCCTCCCCCCCAACCCCGCCCCCCCCCCCCAACCCTCCACCTCACAGCATGTCCAGTGGTAGTAGGCTGCTATTTACTATCACGTTTTATTAGTTTATTTTGTGACTAACTAACGTGTTTGCGAATACGCACTTCGTATATTGTAGCAGTGGACGATTTTTTAAACAGACATTTACACCTGTGAATACTGATTATAGAAAAGCTGAAGCACTGGTCGTGATCTGGTGACAGTTTAGTGTTTGTAATATGCAGTTTTCTCTAGTTTTAAAGGTAGCGGTTGTTATTTTTTGTGGCTAAGCGTTTGAAGCCTTCAATGTTAAAGTCTTGTTAGTTATCACGCACTTACGTGCATACATGCATGTTGTCATCCTGATAGTATTGGTAGTTTTAGCTTTAGAAGCGACCGCATGTTTTTAACCATCTCACGTTACATTTCTCCACACTTCGACATGGCTTAGGGAATGGTAGCAGTCTGACTCCATCTTCAAGTCAGTTGGGGTACGGTGCGTCAGACTTAGCCCCCATGCACGTTTTCCATTCCTGGTCTCCGATCGCTACTCTGAAGATTCAGAAGCACCCAAACTGTCGGATGTCGGTAAAGTTAAGAATGAAGGTGTGTCTTGTCCACGTCTGCTGATGAGTGGCTAAACGCCAGTGTCAATCACATCGTGGCAAATGTTATATATATATATATATATATATATATATATATATATATATATATATATATATATATATATATATATATATATATATATATATATAATTATGAAGGAAAGGCTTTCAAAAAAATTACCTCAATAGACTAAAAATGAAGGAGGGTTGGTCACAGAGCTCAGGAACTGTGTGAAAGTCGAGGTGGACGTTCTGGAATCCCCGTTGCTAACAGTCATTATGGTCTCTGTGGACGGAAAGCAACATTGAACTTGACCGCACTTCTCAGAGCTCAGGAGCTGTGTGAAAGTCGAGGTGGACGTCCTGGGCTCCCCGTCCCTAATAGTCCCTACCGTCTCTGCATGTGGACGTAAAGCAACACTGAACTTGACCGCGCTTCTCAGAGCTCAGGAGCTGTGTGAAAGTCGAGGTGGACTTCCTGACCTCCCCGTCCTAGTTCTCACGTTCTCTGTGGACGTCGAGCAACGTTTGAAGAAGACGAAGAGGGATGGTCTTCCTCACCAGGATAAGATCCTTTCCTGGAGGTGGTGGTACTCCATTGTATTATTGGTACTGTGAGTTATGATTCTTTGTGCACAGTGTTTCATGGCGTGTCGTTTTGTCATCTGTGCTCACGCGCCCAGGGTAATGGCCCTTGCTCAAGCTTGTTGTATATACAGACAGATCACTTTGGTGAAAGTGATGAAGCTTGCTATATACGGACAGATCACTTTGGTGAAAGTGCTGAAGCTTGCTATATACGGACAGATCACTTTGGTGAAAGTGCTGAAGCTTGCTATATACGGACAGATCACTTTGGTGAAAGTGCTGAAGCTTGCTATATACGGACAGATCACTTTGGTGAAAGTGCTGAAGCTTGCTATATACGGACAGATCACTTTGGTGAAAGTGCTGAAGCTTGCTATATACGGACAGATCACTTTGGTGAAAGTGCTGAAGCTTGCTATATACGGACAGATCACTTTGGTGAAAGTGCTGAAGCTTGCTATATACAGACAGATCACTTTGGTGAAAGCGCTCAAGCCTGCTATATACAGACAGATCACTTTGGTGAAAGTGCTGAAGCCTGCTATATACAGACAGATCACTTTGGTGACTGGTACCTGTATTTTTAAGGGTTTGTGGAGAGGGAGTTTCTGTGGTGGCGTGGGTAATGGGAGAGGGGCTGGGGGAGGGGGGGGGGGAGGGCGTGTGAAAGAGGTGAGTCGCTCCAATTCACAATTCATCCATTTCCCTTGCAGTTATTTTAAGAAATACTTGGGGGGAGGGGGGAGGGGGTGGGGTATTATTTACCAAAAAATGTGCAACTTTCATTTGGCTTCGGATGACTGATTTAGAGACACGCTACGACCACTTCGGAATTCAGGTATTCTTGGCCTGCTTATGTACACAAAGACCCGTCAGTGTTTATGTATATATAGACACAAAGCAAGCAGTACCATGTACATATGGTATATGCTATGCACCATGCATGCCCACGCCCATGGATCAACCGAGATTTCCTTAGAACCATTTGATATATATTTTGTCAAACATTTCCCGTCACGCAATGTTTTATATTTTTTTAAGTTGATCACACTTTTTAGGGATCAAAATAATAATTATAACCTAAAAAGAAAAAAGTTTAAAAAGTCTTGCTTATAATTATGTATCCTAGTGGTAATCAGTCTTGATAACGTAGAGTGTATTGATAAATATACATAAAAATTATTTTTTTAAATTTTTTTAGGATGATAGTGGCAAAGAAGATGTGGGAACATAGCACGGAAGAAGGAAGGACTGACTGCTGTTTGTGTCTTGTGAGTTCATTATTAATTATTAATTAGACATAGCATGTAAATATTTATTTTCACGTATAAATAATCTTGTGGTGGGCTCAGTTCGTGAGCTGTTTCAGTTTCTGGGTTACTTTAGAATTGATATTGATAACATTCGTATTCATGTGCTAAAACCGTAAGTTTTCTTGTATAAAATAAAGGCAATACTTTTTTGTATTAAGTTTTGTTGTTGTTTGTTTGCGTGTGTGTGTGTGTGTGCGTGTGCGTGCGTGCGTGCGTGCGTGCGTGCGTGCGTGCGTGCGTGCGTGCGTGCGTGCGGATTGTTGCCTCTCAATTTAGATTATGTACCCCCCCCCCCCCACTCCACTCCTCCCGAATGAAACCTATTTTTACAAGAAGAAACTTCTGCACTTAGGTCAACATTTACACAAATCAGGAACCTCATATGATTTTTCATGGACCCACGCATGAACACAATCACACACCCGCGCGCATGCATGATGCACATCACACACCGGCGCATGGAATCTGCAAAAAGCACTTTCGGGCATGGAAATTTCCGCGAAGAATTTTCCTTGCAGTGAAATTGATTCCGCGGAGAGAAAACAAATCGGGGGACAAAAAAAAAAAAAAAAAAAAAAAAAAAAAAAAAAAAGGAAGAAAGAAAAAGAAGCACCGGTTTTAGTTCCGCCCACGAAACATACGGAGCACGTGCACACGCGACTATCGCCCGTTTTAGTCGCTTAATTGTGAACACAGTCGCTGCTGTAACTCTTGCGGGCAGGTATTTGGCTTGAACGCAGTCATTCCTAGACGCTTCTGCCCCATGTTTTGGTTAAGAAAAAACGGAAGAAAAACAAACAAACAAAAAAAGAAAAAAGAAAAAGAAAAAAGAAACCCCCCCACACACGAATGTTCCCAAAGTTTTGGAAAGTGAAAGATTCACCAAGACCGCCACTCGAGTTATAAAACATGGCGACATGTTCGACTACTGCGGCTGTGCCAATAAACGGAAGTCGGTATCAGTCAGTAAACGGTGGCCGGATTGGTCTAGTTAGTTGGACACGTGAAAAGCCGCTGGAACAACGAAAACTTTGTACGTGTTTTTGTGTTTTTTTAAACTGATACGCAACCCCAAACCGCTACCCCATTCCCCATCACGACCCTCATTCCCCATTCCCCGTTCCCCACCGCTACCCCCCCTCCCCATCACGACCCCCATTCCCCCATCCCCACCGCTACCCCATTCCCCATCACGACCCCCATTCCCCCCTCCCCACCGCTACCCCATTCCCCATCACGACCCCCATTCCCCCTTCACCACCGCTACCCCATTCCCCATCACGACCCCCATTCCCCCTTCACCACCGCTACACCTCCTCCCCATCACGACCCCCATTCCCCCTTCCCACCGCTACCCCATTCCCCATCACGACCCCCATTCCCCCTTCACCACCGCTACCCCATTCCCCATCACGACCCCCATTCCCCTCGTTCACCACCGCTACCCCATTCCCCATCACGACCCCCATTCCCCCTTCACCACCGCTACACCATTCCCCATCACGACCCCCATTCCCCCTTCACCACCGCTACCCCATTCCCCATCACGACCCCCATTCCCCCTTCACCACCGCTACACCATTCCCCATCACGACCCCCATTCCCCCTTCACCACCGCTACCCCATTCCCCATCACGACCCCCATTCCCCCTTCACCACCGCTACCACCATTCCCCATCACGACCCCCATTCCCCCTTCACCACCGCTACCCCATTCCCCATCACGACCCCCATTCCCCCTTCACCACCGCTACCCCATTCCCCATCACGACCCCCATTCCCCCTTCACCACCGCTACCCCTCCCCATCACGACCCCCATTCCCCCTTCACCACCGCTACCCCTCCCCATCACGACCCCCATTCCCCCTTCACCACCGCTACCCCCCTCCCCATCACGACCCCCATTCCCCCCTCCCACGCTACCCCCCTCCCATCACGACCCCCTTCCCCCTTCACCACCGCAACCCCCCTCCCCATCACGACCCCCATTCCCCCTCCCCATACTCTTCAACATGAAAAAGGAGACCGTTTTACGGAGGAAGAATACCAATTGGGCTGGAAGTGAAAGTTTGTGACAAAAATGAAACCTGGGACGCATCGTCGCCTGGTTTCGTGATGCTGCAGTTAGAGATCTTAATTCCATACGTTAAAACCGCAAACATTTTCATAGATACGATGGCGCGCTGCGCGACGATGAACTGCTCCATAAGGGACACCAAAGCGGCCCGTGGGAAAGGCTACACCTTTCATCGGTATTTCAAATTGTTTTCTGTTCCACTCAAGTCTTAATTTAATGCTGTCCGATGAAAAATGCTGATGTTTATCAACTGGGCTGATCGGTGCAGATCTGAATGAAACATTGGAGAAATCAGAAACCAAAATAGATGGATAATCTTTAAAATAATAAACTTAAAATAATGCCCGCTACCCCCTTCCCTACCGCAAAACACTCCCTCCCCATCGTGACCTCCGTTCCCCCTTCCCCACCGCTACCCCCTTCCCCACCGCTACCAACCACCCCACCGCTACCCCATTCCCCATCACGACCCTCATTCCCCATTCCCCACCGCTACCCCCCTCCCCATCACGACCCCCATTCCCCCTTCCCCACCGCTATCCCATTCCCCATCACGACCCCCATTCCCCCCTCCCCACCGCTACCCCATTCCCCATCACGACCCCCATTCCCCCTTCACCACCGCTACCCCATTCCCCATCACGACCCCCATTCCCCCTCCCACCGCTACCCCATTCCCCATCACGACCCCCATTCCCCCTCCCCACCGCTACCCCATTCCCCATCACGACCCCCATTCCCCCTCCCCATCGCTACCCCATCCCCACCGTACCCCATTCCCCCTCCCCACCCTACCCCCTCCCCATCACGACCCCCATTCCCCCTTCCCCACCGCTACCCCCCTCTACCCATCCGACCCCTCCCCTTCCTACCCCCCCTCCCCACACGACCCCATTCCCCCCTCCCCACCGCTACCCCCTCCCCACCAAGAAGACCATACTTGGAACCCTTGAGCAAAGAACTGCTGAACTGAAGCAAGAGATCGACAAAAGTCTGGCGGAGGCCAAGCGAGAGTTAAACCGGGAGACGGACGACGTGGACAAGATCGCTTCACGCTGCATCGACAACATGACGCAGGAACTGACGTGCTTCCTCAGCCTGGTGGACCACGCACAGCGCGTGGCTGAAAGCGGATGTGACGCAGATATTCTTGAAACGCCCACGCAGATGAAGCAGTTCTTTGGAGTTGCTGACCACTCAGCACCAGTTGCTGACCAGCGACATCAGTATGGCGGATATTGTGGATTTGATGATGGAGTAAAACCACTACATTCTATGCCAGAATTTGAACTGGGACAGATGCTAATGGGCACATTCCCTTTAGGTGCCAGTGATTCACTTGGTGCAGCATTCCAAAATCCTCCCTTCGTGCAGCAAACCCAGTATCTTCCAGTAAACCAGCCAACCTCTGTGCCAGACTGCCAGCTGAAGTCATTCACAAGCGAGGAGTGGAAAGTAATGTTCAGTTAACGGAAAAGAACACTCTGAAAACTGGGCCGAACAGCTACAGCAGTGGGTCCGGCTACCAAGGTTCTTGGGCTAGCAAAGTCGATATCCAGGGTAAGAACTGCAGAGGATGGTACTTGAAAAACTCTGGCTCATGTTCGGCGTGTGGCACAGTAGAGTCAGACTCAGAGTCGTCTGAAGACGTGCTGGCCACCAGTCCCAAGCTGACGCGTGTGACGAGTTTGAAGACGAAACTTACAAGGACTTTTACAAGGACAAAGACGACTGCGGGGATTTTTCCGGGGAAGAATTCGAGGCTTTTGTGAGAAGCTCTTTTAGACGTTCACCTCCACCTCCACCTCCACCTCCAGCTCCACGTCTACAGCCACCTCCACCTCCACCTCCAGCTCCACGTCTACAGCCACCTCCACCTCCAACTCCAGCTCCACGTCTACAGCCACCTCCACCTCCACCTCCAGCTCCACGTCTACAGCCACCTCCACTTCCAACTCCAGCTCCACGTCTACAGCCACCTCCAGCTCCACGTCTACAGCCACCTCCACCTCCAACTCCAGCTCCACGTCTACAGCCACCTCCACCTCCACCTCCAGCTCCACGTCTACAGCCACCTCCACCTCCAACTCCAGCTCCACGTCTACAGCCACCTCCACCTCCACCTCCAGCTCCACGTCTACAGCCACCTCCACCTCCACCTCCAGCTCCACGTCTACAGCCACCTCCACCTCCACCTCCAGCTCCACGTCTACAGCCACCTCCACCTCCAACTCCAGCTCCACGTCTACAGCCACCTCCACCTCCACTCCAGCTCCACGTCTACAGCCACCTCCACCTCCACTCCAGCTCCACGTCTACAGCCACCTCCACCTCCAACTCCAGCTCCACGTCTACAGCCACCTCCACCTCCACCTCCAGCTCCACGTCTACAGCCACCTCCACCTCCAACCTCCAGCTCCACGTCTACAGCCACCTCCACCTCCACTCCAGCTCCACGTCTACAGCCACCTCCACCTCCACCTCCAGCTCCACGTCTACAGCCACTCCACCTCCACCTCCAGCTCCACGTCTACAGCCACCTCCACCTCCACCTCCAGCTCCACGTCTACAGCCACCTCCACCTCCAACTCCAGCTCCACGTCTACAGCCACCTCCACCTCACCTCCAGCTCCACGTCTACAGCCACCTCCACCTCCACCTCCAGCTCCACGTCTACAGCCACCTCCACCTCCACCTCCAGCTCCACGTCTACAGCCACCTCCACCTCCACCTCCAGCTCCACGTCTACAGCCACCTCCACCTCCAGCTCCACGTCTACAGCCACCTCCACCTCCAACTCCAGCTCCACGTCTACAGCCACCTCCACCTCCACCTCCAGCTCCACGTCTACAGCCACCTCCACCTCCACCTCCAGCTCCACGTCTACAGCCACCTCCACCGCAGGCTTCTGTCGGGGCTAGCAGGCCAAGGTCCAGTGGGAACAGCACAACCAGTCAGATAGCCACTGAAATCAACGCCATCCGCTCCCTTCTGTCTGGCTGGCAGACGCTGGCAACGAAGAAAAAGTAGAAGCAGTTTGACTGGTAGTGACTATCGCCTTGCTGTTGAGCAGAAAGTCTGGACAAGTGTGGCCCTGTCTGACCCTCTGATTCCGTACGGGTCGTTCTGAGGTGATCCTGTGAGGTTAAGAGGACGTGAAAATCCAAGAACTAAGTAACTATTGCCTTCTGGACACATGCAAGCAGGCAGGCAGGCGTTGTGTTTTGAGCTTGTACTCAACGTGTCGTGAAAAACTTGTTGGTATGTTGTAAATACACGCACGCACGTACACACACACACACACACACACACACACGCACGCACCTACACACCCTCGCACCCCCCCCCCACACACACCCATACAAACCACACACACACACACAACACACACAAACACACACACACACACACACCACACACACACACACACACACCACACACACACACACACACACACACACACACACACACACACACACACACACACACACACACACACACGCGCGCGCGCGCGCGCGCGATAATCTAAACGATAGCTCGAGGACCTGGTGTTTTTTTGTGTATCTTCTATACCACCCGTTGAATGTCAGTTTCATAGTTTTCATTTTTTTCTGTTTTATCACCCGTTGAATGTTGTGTATCGTCTATACACCCGTTGAATGTTAGTTTCTGTGTTGCACCTATAATTGTGACCAGGTGAATGCTAGTTTGATTGTTTACTTGGCATTGTGTAAAAATAAAAGTCGTGATAGCTCGATTTTGACAAAGCTGGCGAAAACACAAAATCCCTGACTTTCTTTTTCTTTCTTTTTGTCATCAGATTTATCGTTTGGTTCATCTTACACTTTTGTTTTCTCCATGCCTAGAAATGATGTATGATCAACATGAAACAGGGCTGGCTGATTTAAATTGCAGAGAGGAATAGACTGAGTTTGATTAACACGCTTTTTTTTTCTTCTTTTTTCTTTTTAAAATTATTATTATTATTTTTAATAGTGTCTCGGCATGTTTGAAGGCGGTTAGATTTTGCGCACAGGGCCAGGACGGTGATTATAATCGCAGGCCTAGTTTCTACCGTTTCTGATCATGTTTTAGGACATGGAGTTTGCCACTAGGGGTGGACTTGTGATGAACACGCAACATTTTGTACGTCATGTTTTATAGCTGTTAGATTTTGCCATTTGAATTAGTCATCATGTTTATAGCTCTAGCCAATTTGCCATTGGAATTGGACACTTTGTCGTCTTGTTTGATACATTTTTTACATATTAAAGAAACAAGTTTTAAAGGCTTTGCCATTGGAATTGACCATGTTCTCATCTTGTTTTATAGATTGAAAGATTTTTCCATTGGTATTGTACACTACCCATCCTGTTTTATGGATTGAAAGATTTTGCCATTGGAGTTGTACACTACCCATCCTGTTTTTGTACATTTAAAGTGTTCTGTGTTTTTTTGCGATTGGAAATGGACACTTTCTCATGTTGGTTTATACATTTAAAGATTTTGCCATTTGAATTGCATCGTTTCGTATCTTGTTTTATAGATTAAATAATACAATATAACAAAATAAAAAATTGCTATTGCAAATTCACATTTTCTCATCTTGTTTTATAGATTTTAAGATTTTGCCATTGTAAATGGACACTTTGTGATCCTGTTTTATAGATATCAAGATTTTGACATTGTAAATGGACACTTCGTGATCCTGTTTTATAGATTTCAAGATTTTGCCATTGTAAATGGACACTTTGTGATCCTGTTTTATAGATTTCAAGATGTTTCCATTGTAAATGGACACTTTGTGATCCTATTTTATAGATTTCAAGATTTTGCTATTGTAAATGGACACTTTCTGATCCTGTTTTATAGATTTCAAGATTTTGCCATTGAAAATGGACACTTTCTGATCCTGTTTTATAGGTGTTAGTTTTTGCCATTGGAACTGGACTCTTTGTCATTTTGTTTATAATTTTAAGGTTTAGCCATTCGAATTGCATCCTTTCTCATCTTGCTTCATACATATCTAGTTTTTTTCATTGGAAATGGATCCTTTCTCTTTGTGTTTTTTAGATGTAAATATTTTGCTATTGAAATTCCACACTTTCTCATCTTCACTTGTTTTATAAACTTGAGTTTTTATAGATTTAAAGTTTTGTCATTGGAAAAGCACACTTTCTCACCTTGTTTTATAGCTGTTAGATTTTGCGATTGGAATTGAACATTTTCTCATCTTGTTTTATAGATTTAAAGATTTTGTCATTGGAAATGGACACTTGCAAACAATTTTAAAATTTGATAGACTGAAAGATTTTTGGATTGGAATTCGACACTTTCTCATCTTGCACGTTTTGTAGCTGTTTAGCAGATTTTGTGATCTAACATTAGAACAGCGCTATCTCTGTAATATAACATCTTCCTTAAAACAAGATTGTCCGAATGAAATTTGATAGAATTGTCTCCTAATGTGAAACAAGTGAAAATGGACCAATTAGTTCTGCCACCCTCTGTCTGTCTGTCTGTCTGTCTGTCTGTCTGTCTGTCTGTCTCTCTGTCTGTCTGTCTGTCTGTCTGTCTGTCTGTCTGTCTCTCTCTCTCTCTCTCTCTCTCTCTCTCTCTCTCCTCTCTCTCTCTCTCTCTCTCTCTCTCTCTCTCTCTCTCTCTCTCTCTCTCTCTCTCTCTCTCTCTCTCTCTCTCTCTCTCTCTCTCTCTCTCTCTCTCTCTCTCACACACACACACACACACACACACATACACACACACACACAAATCAATTTCTTGGTTTCTAATGTGTGCATATACCTGCATGTATCATCTCCCAGTGTTATTATGAATTGATTTATTACTGTTTTGTATCGTAACTGTTTCGTGCCTAAACCTTTATCCTTACGTAATTAAAGTTCAATCAATCTCTCTCTCTCTCTCTCTCTCTCTCTCTCTCTCTCTCTCTCTCTCTCTCTCTCTCTCTCTCTCTCTCTCTCTCTTGGAGAAGGGGGTGAGGTCGTGTGGTAGGGGGCGGCACCGGTGGGGCGGTATTTTTTCCAACCACACATCATGACATAATGTAATGAATGCCATCATAAAGGGGAGGCTAACCGTAGAAGCATCAATGGCAACCACAGGAAAGGTGGGAAAATGTATACACACAGCAGCTTTCAGTCGATTTTTCTTCCTGTTTGATAGCAATTAACTGCTGTTTGAAAGTCTTGATAACAATTAACTGCTGTTTAAAAGTCACGAAAACGGTGCATGATACCAATCATAATTGAACGTCTTATAGATCCAGAGCTTTAGAAGCGACCGCATGTTCTTAACCATCTCACATTACATTTCTCCACGCTTCGACATGGCTTAGGAATTGGTAGGAACCTGACTCCACCTCCACGTCGACTGGTGTACGGTGTGCCAGAGTTCACAGTCCCCATGCCCATATTTTCACCATTTCTGGTTTTCAATTTCTACTCTGAAGATTCAGATGCACCCAAACTGTCGGATATAGGTAAAGTTAAGAATGTAGGTGTGTCTTGTTCACGTCTGCTGATGATTGGCTAAACACCAGAGCCAATCACATTTCGGCAAAATGTTACATAATAATGAAGGGAAGGCTTTCCAAAAAGTGATCTAAATAGACTGAAAATGAGACAGGAGTGGTCACAGAGTAAAGGTGATCTAAATAGACTGAAAGTGAGAGGTGTGGTCACAGAGTAAAGGTGATCTAAATAGACTGAAAATGAGAGAGGAGTGGTCACAGAGTAAAGGTGATCTAAATAGACTGAAAGTGAGAGAGGAGTGGTCACAGAGCTCACGAGCGGTGTGAAAGTCGAGGTGGTTGTCCTGGGCTCCCCGTCCCAAATAGTCCTTGTGGTCTCTGTGAACGTTGAGGACTCAAATCGAGGTGGGTCGCTCTAATTCAACCATTTCTCTTGCAGTTGTTTTAAGAGAGACCCTGGGGGGGGGGGGGGGGGGGGGGGGAAGGGGAGCCCCTTTTTATTCACTGAAAATCTGCAACTTTCATTTGGCTTCGGATGACTGATTTAGAGACACGTTACGACCCCTTCGGAATTCAGGTACTCTTGGCCTACTTGTGTACACAAAGACCCATCAGTGTTTATGTAGACACAAACCAAGCAGTACCATGTGCATGTAGTATGCATCATACATGCCCTTGCCTATGGATCAACCCAGTTTTCCTTATGGCCATTTTACATATTTTTTGTCAAACACCCCCAGTCTTATGACCATTATATATATATATATATATATATATATATATATATATATATATATATATATATATATATATATATATATATATATATATATATATTTTCAAACATCTCCCGTCACGCCATATTTATTTATTTATTTTGTGCAGTTGATCACACTTTTTCTTGATACAAAATAATCTAAAAAGGGTCCTGCTAATAATTATGTATCCGAGTAATAATTAGCCTTGTAAAGACTACAGCATAAAGCTCACTATGTAAAGTTTATAGACCATCAGTTGTTGTTGTTGTTGTTGTTGTTTGCTTTTGTGGTGGTCTCTTTCGTTGGGTGGTAGTGGCAAAGAACATGTGGGAACATGACACGGAAGAAGGACTGACTGCTGTTTGTGTCTTGTGAGCTCATTATTAATTAAACACAAAATAAAATAAAATGTTTTCACTTGCAAATAATCTTGTGATAGGCTCAGTTCTTGAGCTGTTTCAGTTTATGGGTTACTTTAGAACCGATATTGATAATATTTGTATTCATTTGCTGAGATAGTAAATTTTCTTGTACAAAATAAAGGCAATACTGGTTTGTATTGAGTTTTGTCGTTGTTGTTGTTTGTTTGCGTGCGTGTTTGTGTGTGTGTGTGTGTGTGTGTGTGTGTGTGTGTGTGCGTGCGTGCGTGCGTGCGTGCGTGCGTGCGTGCGTGCGTGCGTGCGTGTGCGTGTGTGTGTGTGCTTTTTTGTATGCTTGAATAGTTACAGGTTCGCTTGATAATTGTGTGGATCGTTGCCTCTCAGTTTAGATTATCTAGCCCCCTACACTCCCCCCACCCCCCAGTAAAACGAATTTTCACAAAAAGATACTTTTGCACTAAGGTAAACATTTACACAAGTCAGGATCCTCATATGAACCAGGGACCTTTCGATCACGAGTCCGACGCTCTAACCACTGAACTATCCCCGCCCTTGAATCCGTTTTGCCTCTCAGCTGGGCAGCCTTGCCGTCTGCAGCCCCACGCCAAACAACACGACAAAATTATAATATTCCAGCTAAAAACCCACTCTTTCCTTCTTTCCTGATGGTCCGTGACAGAGTAGCTGAACTCTTCAACATGGCGGACTGCTTGCCTCGTTCTGATTAACGCTCTCGATTGGCGAGTCGCTATCCTTGTGGTTCTTCCAGTGCAGATGAACCCAACCCTTCACTTTAACTTGGGGTGGTCAAACTCCAACGAATCCGTCACTTTAACTTAGGGTGGTCAAACACCAGCCAACCCTTCACTTTAACTTAGGGTGGTCAAACTCCAACCAACCCTTCACTTTAACTTAGGGTGGTCAAACTCCAACCAACCCTTCACTTTAACTTAGGGTGGTCAAACTCCAACCAACCCTTCACTTTAACTTAGGGTGGTCAAATTCCAACCAACCATTCACTTTAACTTAGGGTGGTCAAACTCCAACCAACCCTTCACTTTAACTTAGGTGGTCAAACTCCAACCAATCCTTCACTTTAATTTAGGGTGGTAAAACTCTAACCAACCCTTCACTTTAACTTAGGGTGGTCAAACTCCAACCAACCCTTCACTTTAACTTAGGGTGGTCAAACTCCAACCAACCCTTCACTTTAACTTAGTGTGGTCAAACTCCAACCAACCCTTCACTTTAACTTAGGGTGGTCAAACTCCAACCAACCCTTCACTTTAACTTAGGGTGGTCAAACTCCAACCAACCCTTCACTTTAACTTAGGGTGGTCAAACTCCAGCCAACCCTTCACTTTAACTTAGGGTGGTCAAACTCCAACCAACCCTTCACTTTAACTTAGGGTGGTCAAACTCCAACCAACCCTTCACTTTAACTTAGGGTGGTCAAACTCCAACCAACCCTTCACTTTAACTTAGGGTGGTCAAACCCCAAACCCGAATCCTTCACTTTAACTTAGGGTGGTCAAACTTCAACCAACCCTTCACTTTAACTTAGGGTGGTCAAACTCCAACCAACCCTTCACTTTAACTTAGGGTGGTCAAACTCCAACCAACCCTTCACTTTAACTTAGGGTGGTCAAACTCCAACCAACCCTTCACTAACTTAGGTGGTAAACCCAACCAACCCTCACTTTAACTTGGGTGGTCAAACTCAACCAACCACTTCACTTTAACTATTCAAACTCCACACACAACACACCACTAACACACACACACACACACACACACACAATTACACAAACATAATCACAACTCACACACACACACACACACACACACACACACACACAACACAACACACACACACACACACACACACACACACACATATGCACACACAATCATAAACACCCACACACACACACACACACACACACACACACACACACATAATCATAATCACACACACACACACACACACACGCACGCACGCACGCACGCACGCACGCACGCACGCACGCACGCACGCACGCACGCACACACACACACACACACACACACACACACACACACACACACGACTGGAGGAGGAAATGGCCATTATGAAAAACAGTTTAATGAAATAAATCGATAATACAAGCATACAGAGCAAAACGTCAAGGCCATGGCACAAAAGCTGGTTGTTGTATTAGGAAAACGAGAAGAAAACAATGCTGTCTACTTGCATTCAGAACTGAAAGATTTTTTTTAATTGATTTTTTTGGATCCTCTGTCGATCTATTCTGCCTTGACCTTTACATATCGCATGAGTCAAGGTCACGAAAACGTCCTGCTATGAACATACAGGTAGAGCTCAATAAAAGGGAAGCATAATTATTGAAGGGTTGGCCGGGGGAAGGGGTGGGGGGGCGGGGGGGGGAGAATGGGGGGTATGCATGTTGATCACACATCATTTCTAGGCATGGAGAGAGAAAACGAAATGTAAGGTGAACAGAACGATAAATCTGAAAACAAGTCAGGCACTGTGTGTTTTCGCCAGCTTTGTCAAAATCGAGATATCACGACTTTTGTTTTTTTGTTTTTACACAATGCCAAATAAACAACGAAACTAACATTCAACTAGCACATTATAGGTGCTACACAGAAAACTATTAAACTAACATTCAACGGGTGGTATAGACGATACACAGAAAACTATACAACTAACAGTCAACGGGTGGTATAGGCGATACAGAGAATGTTAAACTAACATTCAACGGGTGGTATAGACGATACAGAGAAACTGTTAAACTAACATTCAACGGGTGGTACAGACGATACACATAAAACTGTTAAACTAACATTCAACTAGTCAGAATTATAGGTACTACACAGAAAATCGCTAAACTAACATTCAACGGGTGGTATAGGTGCTACACAGAAAACTATTAAACTAACATTCAACGGGACAATACACAGAATGCTATTAAACTAACAAGATCCAAACACATAAAAGGTTCAAAAGAACTCTTATTTCTTATCACACAGATACACTAGCTAATATTCAGTGGGTGGTATAGGCGATACACAGAAAACTATGAAACTAACATTCAACGGGTGGTATAGAAGATACACAGAAAACTACGAAACTAACATTTAACGGGTGGCATAGAAGATACACAAAAAACTATGAAACTAACATTCAACGGGTGGTATAGAAGATACACAGAAAACTACGAAACTAACATTTAACGGGTGGTATAGAAGATACACAGCAAACTATGAAACTAACATTCAACGGGTGGTATAAAAGATACACAGAAAACTATGAAACTAACATTCAACGGGTGGTATAAAAGATACACAGAAAACTATGACACTAACATTCAACGGGTGGTATAGAAGATACACAGAAAACTACGAAATTAACATTTAACGGGTGGTATAGAAGATACACAGAAAACTATGAAACTAACATTCAACGGGTGGTATAGAAGATACACAGAAAACTATGAAACTAACATTCAACGGGTGGTATAGAAGATACACAGAAAACTATGAAAAAAACATTCAACGGGTGGTATAGAAGATACACAGAAAACTATGAAACTAACATTCAGCGGGTGGTATAGAAGATACACAGAAAACTATGAAAAAAACATTCAGCGGGTGGTATAGAAGATACACAGAAAACTATGAAACTAACATTCAATGTCAGTTTCATAGTTTTCTGTGTATCTTCTATACCAGACGTTACACCGAAAACTATGAAACTAACATTCAACGGGTGGTATAGAAGATACACAGAAAACTAGGACCCTAACATTCAACGGGTGTATAGAAGATACAGAGCTGTCGTTTAGACTATCCGAAGATCTTGATATCTTGGGCTCGCTGCACAGATGGAGCCACAGTCGGAGGACACAGAGAGTGGGAAACACCCCAGAACCAAACCACTTCACCCATGAACAAAAAATGGTACAAAGACTATGACCCGATGACACACGTGGAATCATTCTTAATATTAACGTCTGGTGAACACATAATGGTCGACCTTTTCAATGTGAAACAGAGCATCGAAGCACAAATTAAACTCTAGGCAAAATATGAACTAGTCGTCATAATACAAGCAAAAGTCTGATTCACTATTACGACACTTGTCACATAAGTGTGAAAAGGAGGGGCACATCCTGGTGCTGTGCAAGACAAGCATGCAAAGCTATACTCTAACCCACTTCTGCAGGCTGTGGAGAGACAGCCTACACTTTTGGTAGTTGGATCCACGTCCGATAATCTCTTGGTTTCGGAGTCTGCGGTATTCAACCGTGAGGACGTTACCGTTACCAGCAAGACTGCCTTAACTTAGCGCCAGGCGGACAAGAGCGACTGGATGGCGTTGATTTCAGCAGATGTCTGACCGATTGTCCCATTGTTCCCAGGGGACCTCTGATTGACGGCTCCGACAGTAACATACTTGGCATTGCCCATGAATTCTCTCTCTGGGTGGTTCACGTCCGTATCAGCTTGGGATTGGTGGGATCGGGTTACGTGGCCGAGGTACTGCGGGACAGCTCTCTGTATGTCGGCCAGCACGTCCTCAGACGTACCTGATTCTGGCGCGCCACAATTCGGACACCAGCCAGAGTTTTTCACGAACACTCTTATACACCTAATGCAATGAATATTTACATTTTTTCGTCTGTTCATCCCACGCCGGGTCAAAGTTTCATTACCACAATATGGGCAGAACTTTGCGTCTCTCTTGTATTTCTGTAAACAATATTGACATTCTTCCAGCGTGTCCGTGTATTCTACATGAACATCTGCATTCCACTCGTCGCTTGTGAATGACTTCAGTTTGCAGTCTGACACAGAGACTGGCTGGTTTACTGCAATGGCTCTATTTATTTTACGATTCTGTTGTTGCACAACAGCTGATGTGGCTGAATTGCCGGCAGTTCCAAAGAACTGCTTCATCTGGGTGGGCATTTCAAGAATATCTGCGTCACATCCGCTTTCAGCCACGAATAAAGGAATCACCCTCCATAGTTTTTTGCAGCAACCTTGCAGAACTTTTCATACAAACAGGAAGGAGCCCCTCATACCACATGACACACCGATGGCCCCTTGGAAGAAACTGGATACGGACTTGTTCGAGGTGGACGGGGGGCAGTTCCTGCTGATATGTGATTATTTGTCAAAATATCCCATAGTCACACCCCTACACGCTACCACAAGTGAGAACGTCACAGAGGAAATCAGAAAAGCTATGTAGTTGTTTGGCCGACCCGACGAGATTGTCAGTGATAACGGACCACAGTACATCGGGAAACCATTCCAGGACTTTGTCCACAAGTGGGGCATACAACACACCACCTCATCCCCCAGGTTCCCACAGTCCAATGGGTTCATAGAGAGACAGGTGCAGACCATCAAGAAGATCATCAAGAAATGTCAGAAGGAGAAACAGAGCCTACACCTTGCCATGCTCGACCTTCGAGCGACCCCAGTCGACTCCAAGCTGCCATCACCGGCAGAGATGTTGATGGGCAGGCCTATCACCACATTGCTTCCTTCCCGCATCTCTCCATCTCCCATCACTGTTGCACAACGTCAACATTTGGATCGCAGACAGTCGACGATGAAGTCCAACTATGACAGACATGCAGGCGAGAGTCTCCCTCCTCTCCACAAAGGACAGAACGTCAGGGTCCTAGACAAAGCAAGCAAAACCTGGATACCGGGTGAAGTCACATGGCACAGAGGAGAACCAAGGTCCTACAACGTCAGAACAAACCAGGGGTCCAACATCCGAAGCAACAGAGGAGACTTGAGGGAAGCTTCCCAACAGGACTGTGCAGACACTGGAAACTGGCATGGTGTGACAACCCAGACTCATCCTCGGCCAACCCCACTGGAAACTCCCTCTGCCATCAGTCCAGAGCATGATCCTACTACTGATCGAGAGGCTGAACCACCTTCGCAGTCTGGCCAAGAGACCGTTAGAACACGTTCCGGTCGGGTGATCACGTTCCCGTTATAATGAATACACCAGTTGAACAGGACTATCACATAGAACACGGAAAAGCAACAAACCAACAAGTAAACGATTATACTAATCATTTATTATTTTTACATTTAGGTTATACCTGACCTTAGTTATTGAGAAACCCATTTAATTAAGAATGTTTTACATCAAAGGCCATTGATGTCTTGAATCCGGAAGATGAGTTTAATTTGTGTCCATATGCCAAGATAGGTAATACAATTGTATTTTTCTTACAGTTCTGTGAGATGAGAGTAAGAAAAAGAAAAAAACTGAGTGTGATATTTTCTTAAGGGAAGGGGGATGTTGTGATACGAAACTGATGCTGTAGTTTCGATATGTTCAGTTCCGAAACTGGGGTTCGATTGCCTTCGTTGTCTTGTGCTATGGCGCTTAAGCTGACCAGTAAAGGATTGGAAACGTTTTCCTCTTGCCTCTTGTATACTTGTGAGACTGCATACTACAACACTTACATAGCTCAACCAAAAGCAAATAAATGTCTTAGTTCTACATCTCCCTTTTCACCCTTTAACTGTTGTTTAAGTGTCGGTTTGTAGGTTGGAAAAGGGGATTACCCCGAAAATTAACATGTTGGAGTTTGGTCCTGATATATAACGTTCTTCTGAACCTTTAAGTGTTTGGATCAAGTTATTTTCTGAATTTTCAGGGGCGACCCATGCGGAATCAGAGGGTCAGACAGGGCCACACTTGTCCAGACTTTCTGCGCAACAGCAAGGCGATAGTCACTACCAGTCAAACTGCTTCTACTTTTTCTTCGTTGCCAGCGTCTGCCAGCCAGACAGAAGGGAGCGGATGGCGTTGATTTCAGTGGCTATCTGACTGGTTGTGCTGTTCCCACTGGACCTTGGCCTGCTGGCCCCGACAGAAGCCTGCGGTAGATATGAACAGTATGCAGGCACATTTGCCAGGTTATCGTCGTCGTCGTAATCGTCATAGTCGTATGTGTCAGCTTGGCACTGTCGGGATCTGGTCACGTGGCCGATGTACTGCGGGATGGCCTTCTGGATGGTGGCCAGCACGTCTTCAGACGACTCTGAGTCTGACTCTACTGTGCCACACGCCGAACATGAGCCAGAGTTTTTCAAGTACCAGCTTCCGCAGTGCTTACACTGGATGTTAACATTGCTAGCCCAGTAACCTTGGTAGCCGTACCCATCTCTGTAGCTGTTCGGCCCATGCCGTGTCGGATTGTCACTATGGCAATGTCGGCAAAATGCCGCGTTTCTATTATATTTCTTTGAATAGTATTCGCAAGTTTTCAGAGTGTTCTTGTTCTTTAACTGAACATCTACTTTCCACTCCTCGCTTGTGAATGACTTCAGCTGGCAGTCTGGCACAGAGGTTGGCTGGTTTACTGGAAGATACTGGGTTTGCTGCACTAAGGCGGGAATTTGGGGTACTGCACCAAGTGAATTACTGGCACCTAAAGGGAACGTGCTGTCTGGTATCTGTCGCAGTCCAAATGCTACGCGTCGCCTGCCCTTATGTCAGAAGCAAGCCCGGACTCGTGATCAAAAGGTCCCGGGTTCGAGTCCCGGCAGGAGCGGCGAGATAATTTTCTTCTCCGTGGTCAACTTTCTGTGGTGACTCTCATTTCGGTGTCCGTTCCACTTCCGAGTTACCGCATTAGCACAGAAAAGATCCCGGTCGTTCTACCAAAAATGCAATTGGCAGGTTACAGCTAAACACGCATGCGCCCGACGTATGTGACTTTGCATGAAGTGACGTGACACAGTGCATGGTTGAATAGTGTACACGGAACGCGCCGAGACAGCAGCAGTTTCACGTGGCAACAGATATGTAACAGCGCCTTACGTACACCACTTCGGTGGATATTTAAAACGCGCTACAAAAAAACTAGTCACTCATTTAGAATCACATACGACAAGAGTGCAGTGAATCTGCTCCAGAGTGGAGAATAGCGCTATATAAAAGTGACCAACAAGAATGTGATTAATGGCACATTCAGTGTCGCACATCGGTAGCAGGTTTCATTCACCTTCCTGCCCTTCCATAAAATATTCATTATATTATTCTTAATTTAATCCCAGTCCTATTTCTCTGCCAAAAATCGAACAGCCTCAAGACACATGTCCACAAAGTGTACCAACTGTTGCATGTTGATAACACCCTTTACAACCACAAAGTGTACCAACTGTTGCATGTTGATAACACCCTTCACAACCACAAAGTGTAACAACTGTTGCATGTTGATAACACCCTTTACAACCACAATATCGAACAGCTACGATGAAACTAAGCGAGAAGTCTGAAAACAAGGAGGGCAAAAAGTCTGTTTTTAGCCAACTAATTCAGAATCAAGACATAAATGAATTTGACACACTGCAAAAATAAACGATAAAATTGACACCGTTTTAAAGCACACATTCAAAAACTATATGATGGTGAACAAGTCTTTATCAAATCACAACCCCTCACCCAAAAGACTCCCGGTTTCGGACACAACAGTCTAAATATATACGATAAAAAATTTACACCTGATGGAAGACATTTTCCTCCTTCAGGAAGGCAAATATATGCCATGCAACATAGTCATAAACAACGTTCTTACTGAACACGTCCCCCCCCCCCCCCCAAAAAAAAAAATCCTTGACCTCCACCTCCATTAAGTCCATGCAAAGCAATATAATAATTATGTTCTAGCGTAAAGTAAATGTTACATGGAATGGAATACACACAGCGTCTCTCCCTCTTAAAGGAACCAGCCTTCACAGGTTTGGCCAAAAAAACCCACAAATAATCTGAAACTGAACACATTTTTGTTATTATAATCATGATTTTGTCTGCTGCACTTTCTTTTCTTTTTCTTTTTCTTTTCTTTTTTTCCATCTGCCGGCTAATTTTACGGCAGGTTCAATCACAAAACGTTTACTGTTTAACCTGCTCCAAGCACACGACAGGTTTTGCCTGCGAAAGAGTTCCTTTAATAAAAAAGGAGTGGGTCAGATATCAGTGGCTGGTATGTGGTCGGGTACGGTTAGAACAGCCTGGCTTCTGTTTGCGCGGCAGGATGGTCGAAACTGGCCTAATTTTGGACCAGATCACAAGTATATTATAGGGGGGGGGGGGGGGGGGTCACTGATTCTCTGTTACGGTGCACCATAAAATATGGTTTGGTAGGCACCACCTAGGCAGGCAGTTACATTAACGGAATCATACTTTTTTTCTCTCTTTTTTAAGGCGAAAGAACGAAAGTGACAACTTGACAGACAGAGTTATCATACACACGCGAAAAATAAATAAAGAGAATACGTCCCTCCCCAAAGACAGTGCAGCTGTTACAGTGGCGGGTAAAAACAACAACACTTGTATATACATTACGAGAGCAAAAGTCTGAAACAATAATGACGTTCTAAATTAAGATCCAAACACGTAAAACGTTCAAGAGAATGCTTATTTATTATGACTGCAATAGTGCGTATATGCGCGTGTGTGATTATGTAAGAGTGTATGTGCGCCTCTCTCTCTCTCTCTCTCTCTCTCTCTCTCTCTCTCTCTCTCTCTCTCTCTCTCTCTCTCTCTCTCTCTCTCTCTCTAACATTTTTGTTTTTGTTGTTTTGTTTTTCTGAGCTTTGATTGCAGTGTAACCTTCGTCAAGATTAATATATTTTCACGGCATCCGACTAGTGGGGGTTTTCCCCGGGTACTCCGGTTTTCCCATTCATCCCCTGGGATATTTGGAACTGGAAGCCTTCTTCCTTTTCCAAGGTCGGATTCTCCCATATATATATATATATATATATATATATATATATATATATATATATATATATATATATATATATCCCCATCCCCCCATAATCCGTCCAAAGCTTAGCTCTCTCTCTCTTTCTTCCGCCCCTCCCACATCTCCTCACCATTCTCTGTCATTTTTACGTCACATAATATTCTTTACATCATACCTATTACACGTCATTGTTATGCCAACGTTCTTCCGGCAAACACTAAACACAACAACAAACAAAACAAAACAAAAAAAGGATAAATTACTTCACCTCTCACCATTTATTGTTGTTTAAGTGCCTTTTTGTGACCTCAAGAAGGGGATTTCCCTGACAATTTGCATCGTCTTGGCTATGTCATAATAAATAAGCGTTCTTTTGAATCTTTCACATTACGAGAGCATCATGCTCTGGTGTGGGGAAACGGCTGCACGCGCTATGTTCTCGCCCAACATTAGCTACGCCTCGGGGTTACAAGAAAGACGGAGAGAAGCTAATATGTCACCCAGACAGTCTCCAAGCACAGCTGCCTCGTTCACAATGTACACTCAGCTGCGTTGTTTTCTAACAACTTTACCAACAATACAACGGGACTGCAACGTTGCAACGACTGTTAGTATTGTGTCGTATTGTAGGCGCTCTGACTTTCTGATATACAGCTTAGTTAGTTAGTTAGTAAGCTACTTCTTAGTAAACCACTTCGTATGGTAGGCGCTCAGTCTTTCTGATATACAACTTAGTTAGTAAAGCTATTTCTTAGTTAGTAGAAGTCCGTCTCAGGTCACGTGGCCGAGGTACTGCGGGACAGCTCTCTGTATGTCGGCCAGCACGTCCTCAACCGTCTGTGATTCTGGCGCGCCACAACTCGGACACCAGCCAGAGTTTTTCGCGAACATGCTTCTGCAGCTTTTGTACTGAAAGTTGACATTAACCTGACAACCTACCCCAAACAACTGTATGCTGTGTCTGTTCATCCCACGCCGGGTCCGATTCTCATTAACACAATATCGGCAAAAGTTTGCGTCTCTCTTGTATTTCAGTGAACACTGTTGACATTCTTCCAGAGTGTC
>JABMCL010000619.1:267500-312500 GCA_018857735.1 Alviniconcha marisindica | reverse complement strand
AAAGGCACATTAATACAATTATATGGACATTATGCTCACCGTCGGCGTCTGCAGAGCATCAAAATATATATTTACTAATTATGTAGACATAATAATGCTTAAATAATCAGATAATTCTATGATTCTGAAGTCCCGTCAACCGGATTGGGTCACCTTAGGAAGAATACACTTTCAAAATTCTTCTACGCCAGTTCAGAACAAGTCAATAAACAACAAGTAAAAAGTGAACTGACAGTCCTAGAACACACAACACTGGCAACAGAAACCACCAACACACAACATTGTCAACAAACACCATAACCAACACACAACACTGGCAATAGAAACCACCCAGGCACAACACTATCAACAGAAACCATAACCAGCACACAACCCTGTCAACAGAAACCATAACCAATATACAACACTGTCAACAAAAACCATAACCAACACACAACACTGTCAACAAAAACCATAACCAACACACAACACTGGCAATAGAAACCACCCAGACACAACACTATCAACAGAAACCATAACCAGCACACAACACTGGCAACAGAAACCATAACCAACATACAATACTGTCAACAAAAACCATAACCAACACACAACACTGTCAACAAAAACCATAACCAACACACAACACTGACAATAGAAACCATCCAGACAAAACACTATCAACAGAAACCATAACCAGCACACAACACTGGCAACAGAAACCATAACCAACATACAATACTGTCAACAAAAACCATAACCAACACACAACACTGTCAACAAAAACCATAACCAACATACAACACTGTCAACTAAAACCATAACCAACACACAACACTGTCAACAAAAACCATAACCAACACACAACACTATCAACAGAAACCATAACGAACACACAACACTGGCAACAGAAACCATAACCAACACACAACACTGGCAACAGAAACCATAACTAACACACAACATTGTGAACAAAAACCATAACCAAGTCGCAACGCTGTCAACAGAAACCATAACCAACACACAACACTGGCAATAGAAACCATAACCAACACACAACACTGGCAACAGAAACCATAACCCAGACACAACATTGTCAAAAGAAAACATAACCAAGTCGCAACGCTGTCAACAGAAACCATAACCAAGCCACAATACTGTGACCAGAAACCATAACCAACACATAACACTGTCAACAGAAACCATAACCAACACACAACACTGTCAACAGAAACCATAACCAAGTCACAACACTATCAACAGAAACCATAACCAAGCCACAATGCTCTGAACAGAAACCATAACCAAGCCAAAAACGGTCAATAACGAGCACATTTCAATATTTACACTTGACCTAACTACAAGTGACAGAAAAGTGAAGTATCACGTTTTCAAAGTGAGAACAAGCAATCAGCTGGGGCGAGAAAATTTATGAAACCAAAAAACTCGTGTCTGATTCTCTGTTACAATACGAAAGTGAACATGGTGCTTAACATCCACAGAAACCAGAAGGTTTATTAGGGACGAGGACAAGGGGGGGAAATTGCCCCTTGTGGGATGATTAAAGTTTTTGAATTGAATTGAATTGAGGAGCATGGAGGTGGGGGAAGAGGGAGGTTATATACCTACCGCTGCACTTTCACCACCAGAATCACTCCTGCATTAGGATGGGCAGCGATCAGAGCCATTTTAAAGTTTCATTAATTGTGAGGGACGAATTAAGTCACAAGACAGTGTCCGCAGATCATAACTTTTGAAGAGAAAGGAGAGCCGAAGCGGAATCGAACCGAGATCCTTCTGCTTACCATCCTAACGCCTTACCGCTAGGCCACACCGGCTGACACTCGATCAACACGGGAACCTGCGTCAAAATGATTTTACACCAGATCCAAATACAAGTCACTTATTCACAAAATTGTCTAATTCGCCGTTACAACGCCAAAAACCAACCATCCATCTATCAACGCACGGTAACATGCCTAATACGTAAAAAAGCAATTTCTATTCCACTGCTCGGTGCTTATATATATATATATAGTCAATAGACACTCACACAGGAATCTGCTTAAATCGCTTGTCTATGAGCATGACGACCCTGCTATTTTATTTCACTGACCCACACGGGATACTGCGTTAGCTATAACACAGGATTTGGAAAAAAACTGAAGGTGAATGGACCGGAATATTAAACAGAACGTAAATGATGCAGAGATATACAGCAATTATGTAGAGCAGATTAGCAGTTATGTAGAGATAAATACAAATACACGTATGTGCTTTTGACGCAAGTATGCCGCTAACTTTGTGAGCCAAAAGGACATAATTATTTATTACCATTATGTGGACATAGTTACAGTTATGTGAACATAGTTACAGATACGTGGACATAATTACAGTAATGTGAACATAATTCCAGTTATGTACTTTCGGCGCAAGCAGGCCGCCATAGAATACGTCCCCAGTCGTTCTCTCACACGCACACACAGGCACCCGACATCGATTTACTAAGTATCCAAACATACAGCTTGTTTCATGTTGGCGCTTTCTTCCATCCTTTTCCACATATTAGGCTACGTTTGACTCGGTAGCAACATTATATACTTATACAGTCACGTAATCCTACGTGTGATACGCAGTTGTGTGTGTGTGTGTGTGTGTGTGTGTGTGTGTGTGTGTGTGTGTGTGTGTGTGTGTGTGTGTGTGTGTGTGTGTGTGTGTGTGTGCGTGCGTGCGTGCATGCGTGTGCGTGTGTGCGTGAGCGTGCGTGTGTGTGCGTGAGCGTGCGTGCGTGAGTGCGCGCATGTGTGTGTGTGTGTGTGAGTGTGTGTGTGTGTGTGTGTGTGTGTGTGTGTGTGTAGGGCAAGAACGGTTCGTTCTTGTATTCCAACGTCCAGTCAACCACACAAGGTCACCTCGGGACGAATCACGCATTCAAAACTATCACACACACACACACACACACACACACACACACACACACACACACACACACACACAAATCACTAAACCACAAGTTTGTCTAAATCACTGTTATAACGTCAAAAATCAACCATCCATCGATCCACAAATTCACAATAACACATTGTTTGCCACCTACGTTTATTGCGTAGGCGCCCATCACGAGAAGCTGCTTAATTTCGCCCCAATCGCTTTACTGCCACCACGAGCAGTGAGCTATTTTCATCCACGGGCCCGCGCGGTAAGATGAGCAGGAAGGTCGTTGAGAGTACAACGGCCGACCTACACTCCAAGCATTGGTTTACGACATCCTTCCTTCAACCACTGCCGTATTTAGTTACGCCATAGGGTCCAGAAAACTGTCAGCTAACGAGCAGTTTTTTGTTGGTACTCAAACAGTAGTAAGTTTGTTACAAACAACTCAAATAAAACAAGGCGTGTCATATATAGCCTCCAACAAAGTTTACACCAGCACAATAAAACCACAATTGTTTCAATCGAGACGGAACTCTTCTCTTTTTTTTACCCAGGGTGGATGCGTCTCATGTTTACGTGCGTGCTTTGGCGCTAGGTTGCTTCTACAGTCATATTAGTACCCGAACCTTTCGGAGGGCGCTGACAGCTGCGCAGAGATAAAGAGTGCCCCTTCAGTGGCGTAACTAAATCTGGCAGCGTTTGGAGGAAGGTGCCGGAAAGCGGTGCTCGGAGTGTGAGGCCGACCATGTCGCAAGTTTCGAGTGTGAGCCGCTTTGGCCTTGGGGTAAGGCGTTGGCTGGTAAGCGGAAGGACCTCGGTTCGATACCGCTTCGGCTCTCCTTTCTCTTCAAAAAGGTTATGGTTTGTGGACATTGTCTTGTGACTGTCCATCACTTCCTACTGAAATATTAAAATGGCTCTCATCGCTGCCCATCTTAATGCAGGAATCATTCCGGTGGTGACAGTGTAGCGATAGGTATATAATCTCCCTCTCCCCCCACCTCCTCCATACCCCCTCCCCCCCGACCCTAATAAGCCTTATGGTTTTTCTGTGGACGTTAAGCACCATGTTTACTTACATTAAATTTCAAGTTTCACCTGAGACCGCTGCAGTAACGTACAGGAATGACGTGTCACTGACTTGTCGCATGGCAACGGAAAAGGGGGTGGGGAAGGGTGGGGGGGGGGGTATCGTTTGTTTGTCGCTGTTGTTTTGTGTGTGTTGTTTTGGAGTGTTTTTGTTCATAGGTTGTTGTTTTGGGTGTGGGTGTGTGTGTGTGTGTGTGTGTGTGTGTGTGTGTGTGTGTGTGTGTGTGTGTGTGTGACAATACAAACTTTACTTTTTTTCTATTCTCTAACACCTTTTTTAATTTTAATTTTTTACATAAACCAAAAGCTTTTATTGCAAATTCAAACAATATACTTTATACGTTCATTCTACGCTTTCATTCGCTTATCCATATCTGTCACTGTTTCTTCTAAAACTAATATATATAGTTATATATTCCAGCACAACAATAGCATGATACAAAATTTGTACTTTAACTCAGTTTTTAAACTATTCAGTACTATCACTGAATTACTATTAAATAAGTCAAGAATCTGCGAGTGTGTGTGTGTGTGTGTGTTTATATTAGTTGTTGATTTATTTGTAGTGTGTGGTGTGTGTGTGTTGTTGTTTGTTGTTGTGGTGTGTGTGTGTGTTGTGTTGTTTGTGGTGGTGTTGTTGTTTGTTGTTTTTGTTTTTTTGTTGTTGTTTTTGTTTGTTTTTTTTTGGGTGTTGTTTCTTTTCTTGCTTCTTGCTTCTTTGATTTCGTTCTTTTTTATTCTTATTTTTTGGGGGGTTGGAGGGGAATATATAGGGCCTACGACGTCACGATTGACCATGACAAAGTGCTATGCAGTGAGAGAGAATTTATATTCTTAATGTCCTCGATGTCTTGGGGACTTTAGGACACTGTAGGAATGCTTAATTTAAATTGGAGCCTGGTTGGCTATAAGACGGTTTAGTTTGGATTAGTCCACCTCTGTCAGGGGCCCTGTCAGGACTAGGAGGTTAAAATTTTGAAATTTGGTGCCCTAGTGGCCTTAAAATTTGTATTTTATTTTCCTCAAAAGTTAAAATTTACATTAAAATGCGAATAAAAACCTTCCTAGGACCAGTTTAAAAGCAATTATTTCTAACAATAACTTAACTTTTTTTTAAAGACTATTTGTTAAGAAATAGCTATCAGCACAAGTTATATTTTATTTTAAGACAGTTGGTTAAAAACAACTACGTTGTACCTAATTAGGTTAAAAAGTTTCATTATTTACAGCTAATTTGTTTCATTTTCATTCCCTTTGTCTTTATGTTTCATTCACGCTCCTCGTCTTCTTTTTCTTTGCCTTTCAATAGGTGGGGCTCTGAGTTTGGCTTACATATGGTTGGTGGGGGCGAGTCTGGCTTACTATATGGTTGGTGGGGGGGCGAGTCTGGCTTACTATATGGTTGGTGGGGGGGCGAGTCTGGCTTACTATATGGTTGGTGGGGGGGCGAGTCTGGCTTACTATATGGTTGGTGGGGGGGCGAGTCTGGCTTACTATATGGTTGGTGGGGGGGCGAGTCTGGCTTACTATATGGTTGGTGGGGGGGCGAGTCTGGCTTACTATATGGTTGGTGGGGGTTTTTGGTTGGGGGGGCGAGTCTGGCTTACTATATGGTTGGTGGGGGGGCGAGTCTGGCTTACTATATGGTTGGTGGGGGGGCGAGTCTGGCTTACTATATGGTTGGTGGGGGGGGCGAGTCTGGCTTACTATATGGTTGGTGGGGGGGCGAGTCTGGCTTACTATATGGTTGGTGGGGGGGCGAGTCTGGCTTACTATATGGTTGGTGGGGGGGCGAGTCTGGCTTACTATATGGTTGGTGGGGGGGCGAGTCTGGCTTACTATATGGTTGGTGGGGGGGCGAGTCTGGCTTACTATATGGTTGGTGGGGGGGCGAGTCTGGCTTACTATATGGTTGGTGGGGGGGCGAGTCTGGCTTACTATATGGTTGGTGGGGGGGCGAGTCTGGCTTACTATATGGTTGGTGGGGGGGCGAGTCTGGCTTACTATATGGTTGGTGGGGGGGCGAGTCTGGCTTACTATATGGTTGGTGGGGGGGCGAGTCTGGCTTACTATATGGTTGGTGGGGGGGCGAGTCTGGCTTACTATATGGTTGGTTGGGGGGGGCGAGTCTGGCTTACTATATGGTTGGTGGGGGGGCGAGTCTGGCTTACTATATGGTTGGTGGGGGGGCGAGTCTGGCTTACTATATGGTTGGTGGGGGGGCGAGTCTGGCTTACTATATGGTTGGTGGGGGGGCGAGTCTGGCTTACTATATGGTTGGTGGGGGGGCGAGTCTGGCTTACTATATGGTTGGTGGGGGGGCGAGTCTGGCTTACTATATGGTTGGTGGGGGGGCGAGTCTGGCTTACTATATGGTTGGTGGGGGGGCGAGTCTGGCTTACTATATGGTTGGTGGGGGGGCGAGTCTGGCTTACTATATGGTTGGTGGGGGGGCGAGTCTGGCTTACTATATGGTTGGTGGGGGGGCGAGTCTGGCTTACTATATGGTTGGTGGGGGGGCGAGTCTGGCTTACTATATGGTTGGTGGGGGGGCGAGTCTGGCTTACTATATGGTTGGTGGGGGGGCGAGTCTGGCTTACTATATGGTTGGTGGGGGGGCGAGTCTGGCTTACTATATGGTTGGTGGGGGGGCGAGTCTGGCTTACTATATGGTTGGTGGGGGGGGCGAGTCTGGCTTACTATATGGTTGGTGGGGGGGCGAGTCTGGCTTACTATATGGTTGGTGGGGGGGCGAGTCTGGCTTACTATATGGTTGGTGGGGGGGCGAGTCTGGCTTACTATATGGTTAGTGGGGGGGGGGCGAGTCTGGCTTACTATATGGTTGGTGGGGGGGGGGGCGAGTCTGGCTTACTATATGGTTGGTGGGGGGGCGAGTCTGGCTTACTATATGGTTGGTGGGGGGGGCGAGTCTGGCTTACTATATGGTTGGTGGGGGGGCGAGTCTGGCTTACTATATGGTTGGTGGGGGGGCGAGTCTGGCTTACTATATGGTTGGTGGGGGGGCGAGTCTGGCTTACTATATGGTTGGTGGGGGGGCGAGTCTGGCTTACTATATGGTTGGTGGGGGGGCGAGTCTGGCTTACTATATGGTTGGTGGGGGCGAGTCTGGCACTTGGTGGGGGGGCGAGTCTGGCTTACTATATGGTTGGTGGGGGGGGCGAGTCTGGCTTACTATATGGTTGGTGGGGGGGGCGAGTCTGGCTTACTATATGGTTGGTGGGGGGCGAGTCTGGCTTACTATATGGTTGGTGGGGGGGCGAGTCTGGCTTACTATATGGTCTCGCTAAAGCACACAAGCGCGCCAAGATGGTAGTAACGTTTTCCTGCTGATTCATTGGCTGTTCGATGTCAGGTTCGGAGACCCATCCATCGTCTAGCTGTACTGTTTGGGTGGCGACTGACACCTTTTTCTCTAAGTTTACCTGCACCTCTACCTCTACAGTTTTGGTTGCTGCTGCCCGAGGGCTTTCAGTTTGTGTTGCCACTGTGGCAGTAAGACGTTGTTTAACATTATTAACTACTTTTTCTGTGGCTCTTTCGATCAGTTTCTGCTCCAGCCTACTGAGGCGGAGCGTTTCTATGTTGGTTTGTATTTGATTTTTCTGGGCTTTAGTTTTTAGGGCCCTAGCGGCCAGTATGGTGGCTTTTTTCTGTGCAGCTGGCGTACAAGTTTGAACTATGTTTCCCGCAGCATCCGCGTAGCTACGTTTTGGTGGTTCGAGTGTTCTTGAGACTGCGGGCTCCTCACGCCAGAAGGGGTCGTGCGGCGCAGTCTCTGCTATCGGCTGTAGTGGCTTTTTCCTATCCTCTACTTCTACGTGTGCTCGTTTTAAGGCTTCCGAGTATGGGATAAAGGTCCCAGACCGGATTCTGTTCGCGATAAGGCGCAAACGTCGTTGTGGACAGCCTTGGTAGGCTGCCGAGTGAGGGCCTCCGCAGTTGAGGCAGCAAAGTTTGTTGGGACACACGTCAGGCGTGTGGCCCCGACTGCCGCAGCGTGGGCACACCGGCACTTTGCTCCTGCATTGTGCCTTAAGGTGGCCCAGCTTGTTGCACGTGGTGCATCGCCTGACCGGTGGCACATAGGCATGCACCACGAACTCCTGGTAGTCCAGTTTAATGCTACTTGGTAACTGCGCTGAGAAGAAGGTTATTTTGATGGCCTGGGATCGTGTGCCGTCCCGGTTAGTCAGGCGGCGCACTTCTTTTACGGTTGAGTGGTCTACCAGGAATTGACAGTCTACGCTGGTTGGTACTGGTCTGATGACCCCCTCAGTTGTTGGTTGTGGAATGGAGCAAGCCACGTTGACTCCACCGAGCACTTTAGTTTTGAGGAGGGCCTCTTGCTGTTGTCTCGATCGGCAGCCGATGAGAAACTTGCCCGATGGTAGTGGGCGTTGCGACAGGATGGGCCCTATGGTTTTTTGGGAAAACAGACTCGCTGTCCTTGGCCCATTGTCTAGGAAGCTAGCAACCCCTGTTCCCAGGTCTTCTAGTACTACGGGATGCTGCAGAAACGTTGGTGGTGGTTGGTTGCCTTGCCGGCGAAAAGGTCGACCGGCAGGGGCGGGTTTTGGTTTTTTGTTAGTTTTTTCCTTGACTAGTTCTGTTTCAGTCAGTGATTTTCCTGTTTCTTTGGGCTTTTCTGTTTGTGTTTTGGAACTGAGTTTAGCTTTAGCCCGACGGGCCTTTTTGTTTAGTCTCCGTCGGCGCTGCAAAAAGTCACTGCCTTCGGAAGTTTCACTTTCGATGTTTACTTCTTCATCTTCAGTACTATTTCTGATTCTTTTTGGTGTTTTAGAGAGATTCATGGTTGTATTTGTCCAGTTTCCTACAAAGTTGTACTCGTTCACTGGAAGAACGCCAGAGTCGTTACATGGATCTACGTCGGACCACATGGTACCGACTTTAGTTATGGCCCTACCTCTACGTTTAGGCTACACCTACTTTCCCTACAATTTTAAATTTTATTTTTGTCCCTATCACTTAGTTTTAATCTCTACTCAGTCCCTACTTCCTTATTTTAGAATTTGAAACGGCAGGCCGAAAATGGTCTATACCCAGACTTCTGTATCCCTAGTCTAGAATTTGGAGCGGCTATTAAAAAAGTCTACATTGCTACTCTGCCACCTATCAATTTGGAATTGTCTCTCGTTTGCGTTTGGAGCCAAAAAGCTATTCTACCAGGACTGTACTCACTACACCGTCGCTGCTCTTTTGGGCCGGTGGTCAGCTGTTGCAGTGGCTCTCGGGCAGCTTATTCTCTGGGCCTTTCGTGCCGTGTGCCGCTTGTTCTGCTCCTTGGAGTTGGTGGTTGGCAGAAATCGCTGCGTGCTGGTCGTGCAGCTTTGCTGAGGATGTGGGAAGTCACGCTGCTACCCCGTGGGGCTGATCAGGTCATGGCGCTGAGCTCTGTGGTGGTGATGGTCAGAGCAAGTGAGCGATGATCGCTGCTGCGCTTCACGAGCGATGATGATGTGCTGACGATGAGCGCTGTGAGCGTGTGTGTGGAATGCGAGTCAGTCACATGCGTAGTTTATATCGTGCAGGTGAGACAAGCAGCGGGACACTTACGAAATTTATTTTTAACGGTGCCGCGTCATATGAGGCTCTGCCTGGGTTACTGCACCTTCAGTGGGAAAACAACTGATGCCGCTCGGCTTCTCGAAAAACATTTGTCCCTTACAATGAAATAATTATGCGAATTCCTGGAGTTTCTGACTATTGAGTGCAGAACATATGAAACTAGGATGACTGCTACTAGCTAGCGTTCAAAAACCCGACCCAAAAGCACAAACGGTTAAAAGGAACGCTAATTTAATATAGAAATAAGAAACATGTGCGGATTTTTTTAGATTTTATTTTTATTTTATTTTATTTTTTAGTAAGCCCCGTTTTCAAAGCGGCGGAATTAACAACAGTTCACAGCAATTAACAACAATTAACAACAGTTCACAGCAATTAACAACAATTAACAACAGTTCAGTCTGATTCCTTCAGACGCTGCAGGCATTGAACAAACCACAGCCGGATCAGTGCATTTTCGCGCATCACCTTGACTGTTGTTTTAACTGTGTTTTTTTCGCTTTTGTAAGAGGGGCTTACTCTGAAAATTTGCACATGTTTTGTATTGTCAGTCTAGTTTGATTAAATTAGCGTTGCTTCTAACCGGTTATGTGACTGAATCTTATGCTGGGCAAAGCAAAGTGAGGATCCCGGCGACGACAACTGATAGCCTGATTCAAGTACACCATCATGGCGGCCATGGTTTAATCCAAACAACTGCGCCGGACAACCGAACGTAGTCACGTATCAGCTGGCTATAGTCTGTATCGCTACATACGTATACCACATTCTGTGCTGGTAAACAAGTCAGGACATACTGACAATCTGTACATACGTATACCACATTCTGTGCTGGTAAACAAGTCAGGACATACTGACAATCTACACATACGTATACCACATTCTGTGCTGGTAAACAAGTCAGGACATACTGACAATCTACACATACGTATACCACATTCTGTGCTGGTAAACAAGTCAGGACATACTGACAATCTATACATACGTATACCACATTCTGTGCTGGTAAACAAGTCAGGACATACTGACAATCTATACATACGTATACCACATTCTGTGCTGGTAAACAGGTCAGGACATACTGACAATCTATACATACGTATACCACATTCTGTGCTGGTAAACAGGTCAGGACATACTGACAATCTATACATACGTATACCACATTCTGTGCTGGTAAACAGGTCAGGACATACTGACAATCTATACATACGTATACCACATTCTGTGCTGGTAAACAGGTCAGGACATACTGACAATCTACAGCCACAGTTAGCTAGACAAAGAGAAAAATGGAACACACGTTACCTGGTCGGAGAGCTGTTTTCATTCCGTGGGACAGAATATTCTCCGACGACGCCGGGAAAGATAACTAGGATTCTCAGAACTGGTACGCCGAAAACAGCAAATACATTTCTCAGAACTGGGTGTGACCGACCCATACACTACAACAGCACGAGCTGGTGATCTTCTGCCGGGACAGTAGCTGGGTCAAAGCCCTTTTTTTTTTAGTAGGTTGCGTCATGATATTATCAGCTATTCTCTCTCTCTCTCTCTCCCTCTCTCCTCTCTCTCTCCTCTCTCTCTCTCTCACACACACACACACACACACACACACACACATACATACACTCGCGCGCACGCGCGCACACATATACACACATACACACACGCGCGCGCGCGCACCCCCCAACACACGCACACATACTCATAAGAGCATACGCGTGCGCGCACGCACTCACACACACACATACAAGCACGCGCGCGCGCACACACACACACACAGCGTGTGACTATCCCAGGGCAGCGGGGATAGCTCAGTGGTTAGAGCGCCGGACCGTCTTGTGATCTAAAGCCGGTCGCGGGTTCGAGTCCCGGCAGGAGCGGCGGTCGAATTTTCTTTCTCCAGGGTCAACTTTCTGTGCAGCTGACTCGTATTTCGGTATCCATTGCGTCCCCGTGTTACCGCAGTAGCACGTAACAGTTCCCGGTCATTCAAGTGCCGGTGGCAGCTTACAGCTAAACGCGTACGCACCCCACGTATTTATAACTGTGGCTTTGCGTGAGGTGACATGCTATGGTGCATGGTTGTATGGTGTACACAGGACGCGCCGAGACGGCCGCAGTTTCCATGGGCCCCCAGCCACGGAAATTTGTTTCCTTCTGAATTAGCCTGGGCACGGAGTGACGTCAAGCGGAGGGGACGGAGGGGGGTCGCTGGGATGGGGGGGGGGGGGGGGGGGGGTAATGGGGAAGGGTTTGACGATGCGGAATGGTGGTCGTGATGGGGAGGGGGGTAGCGGTGGGGAGGTGGAATGGGGGTCGTGATGGGGAGAGGGGTAGCGGTGGGGAAGGGGGAATGGGGTAGCACAATTATCAAGCGAACAACGAAAAAACAACCCCGCTGCGCACGCACACGCACCCACACACGCAAACAAACAACAACAACAAAACTTAATACAAAAAAGTATTGCCTTTATTTTATACAAGAAAACTTACGGTTTTAGCACATGAATACGAATGTTATCAATATCAATTCTAAAGTAACCCAGAAACTGAAACAGCTCACGAACTGAGCCCACCACAAGATTATTTATACGTGAAAATAAATATTTACATGGTATGTCTAATTAATAATTAATAATGAGCTCACAAGACACAAACAGCAGTCAGTCCTTCATTCTTCCGTGCTATGTTCCCACATCTTCTTTGCCACTATCAATCAACTAAAAAATCCAAAAATCAAAAATCAAACTTTACATAGTGAACTGTACGTTATAATCTTTACAAGACTGATTACCACTAGGATACATAATTATAAGCAAGACTCGATTTTTTACTAAATTTTATATTTTTAGGCTATATTATTTTGATCCATAAAAAGTGTGATCAACTTTAAAAAAACAAAACAAAACAAAACATTGCGTGAAGGGAAATGTTTGACAAAACATATATGAAATGGTTCTAAGGAAATCTGGGTTGATCCATGGGCGTGGGCATGCATGGTGCATTGCATATACTACATGTACATGGTATTGCTTGCTTTGTGTCTATATATACATAAACACTGACGGGTCTTTGTGTACGCAAGCAGGCCAAGAGTACCTGAATTCCGAAGGGGTCGTAACGTGTCTCTATATCAGTCATCCGAAGCCAAATGAAAGTTGCACATTTTTCGGTGAATACACAGTGACCTCCACCCCCACCCCCAAACTATCTCTTAAAATAACTGCAAGAGAAATGGTGGAATTGAAGCGACCCACCTTGGTTTGAGCCAAAGTGATCTGCCTGTATATACAACAAGCTTGAGCACTTTGAACGAAGTGATCTGCCTGTATATACAACAAGCTTGTGCACTTTAAACGAAGTAATCTGCCTGTATATACAAGCTCGAGTACTTTGAACAAAGTGATCTGCCTGTATATACAACAAGCTTCAGCACTTTCACCAAAGTGATCTGTCTATATATAGCAGGCTTGAGCACTTTCACCAAAGTGATCTGTCTATATATAGCAAGCTTCATCACTTTCACCAAAGTGACTGTCTGTATATATATATAACAAATTTGAGCAAGGGCCATTACCCTGGGGCACCTGAGCACAGGTGACGAAACGACACGCCATGAAACATGATGATGATGAAGTGATGCTTAATGTCCTCAGATGTCAGTTGATATATTAGGGACAAGTTGTGACCAATGCCGAAGCACGGTTCAGTAATTCTTTACGTCCACGGAAACCAGAAGGCTCGTTAGGACGGACAGCTCAGGACGGCCACCTCGACTCTCACACCGCTCCTGAACTATGCCATGAAACACTGTGCACAAAGAATCATAAACGCTGACAATACCAACAATACAATGGTGTACCACCACCTCCACGAAAGGCTCTGATCCTGGTAAGGGAAACCATTCCTCTTCGTCTTCTTCAAACTTTGCTCGACGTCCACAGACAACGTAAGAACTAGGACGAGGAGCCCAGGAAGTCCACCTCGACTTTCACACAGCTCCCGAACTCTGAGAAGTGCGGTCAAGTTCAATGTTGCTTTACGTCCACAGAGACCACAAGGACTATTAAGGACGGGGAGCCCAGGACGTCCACCTCCACTTTCACACAGCTCCTGAGCTATCCATATACTTCTAGATCATCGGGTCTGCCCGGGCAGATGAACATATCTCCCCAGTGCCGTCCCTTCACTTTAACTTAGGGTGGTCCAAACTCCAAGCACTGGTTTAAGACATCCTTCCTCCAACCGCTGCCACAGTTGATTACGAGGCCTCGAAAAAACAGTTTATTTATTTTTATTTTTAAATGCTCAAATGACAACTCAAATTATATCAGATGTTTCTTTTCTAACCGCCCGCCCAGCACAAATAAAACCAAAATCGTTTGAATTGAGACGGAACGTCTCTCTCTCTCTCTCTCCTTTTTTTACCCGGAGCGGATGTGCTTCGTGTTTACATGCATTCTTGAACACTTACTTCCACAGTTTTATTAGTACCTACAGCTTTCGGAGAGTGCCAACACCAACACCACCGGTGGACAGCTGCGCGGAGGTAAAGAGTGCCACGTAAAGAGTGCCACGTCAGTGGCGTAACCAGTTCACCATCGGTGGACAGCTGCGCGGAGGTAAAGAGTGCCACGTAAAGAGTGCCACGTCAGTGGCGTAACCAGTTCCGGCAGAGTCTGGAGGAAGGTGCCGGAAAGCGATGCTGGGAATGTGAGGGTGGTGTTGAGGGGTTTCGCTGGAGGTGTAACAATAACGCTTTCACTGTATATATATATATATATATATATATATATATATTATATATATATATATATATATATATATACACAACAAAAACACAAGAGTAAAGTGTCTTGAAGACGCGTTATAATAAACATGACTCTCTTAACACGATGACTCTCTTGAAACAATTATCACAGACAAAGCAACATTCACACCCCCTCCCCCCTCCCACTCCCTCCCGACTCACCAACAAAACAACAACAACAAATGAATTAAGCCCAGCTCAGATGCTCAAAGACGGGGCCAGCTGACCTGCCTACACGGGTGCAGGTACAGGTACAAGAAATTGCCAAGCAAGCAACTAGGCTAGCAAGCAACACGACCAACGCCTCAACATAATGGAGCAGCAGGCAGCGGGACAATATTGATGGAAGAATATTCAAATAGCACTCAAACAATTCGTTGTACATGCTGATAATAACAATGTCTGTATCGCCCCCCCCCCCCCCCCCCTCTCTCTCTCTCTCTCTCGTTTCATTCCTGTCAGTTGCTTCTTTTCTTTTTTCTCTCTTTTTTTCTCCCCTTTCCTATCAGTTAAAATTAAGCAATGTCCTTGTTCGCCGTTGTTGTCCTTGTTTGTTGTTGTCCTTGTTCGCCGTTGTTGTCCTTGTTCGCTGTTGTTGTCCTTGTTTGCAGTTGTTGTCCTCGTTTGTTGTTGTCCTTTTTGGCTGTTGTTGTCCTTGTTTGCTAACGTCCTTTTGCTGTTGTTGTCCTTGTTTGCTATTGTCCTTTTGCTGTTGTTGTCCTTGTTTGCTGTTGTTGTCCTTGTTTGCTCTTGTTTTTCTTGTTTGCTGTTGTTGTCCTTGTTTGCTGTTGTCCTTGTTTGTGGTTGTTGTCCTCGTTCGCTGTTGTTGTCCTTGTTTGCTGTTGTTGTCCTTGTTTGCTGTTGTCCTTGTTCACTGTTCTTGTCATTGTTCGCTGTTCTTGTCCTTGTTCGCTGTTGTCCTTGTTTGCTGTAGTTGTCCTTGTTTTGATGCATCAGCTGCTCCATGTCTTGTTTTAATCTGACCTGCATGGCATTACCGCTTTTTTTTCTTTTTCCCTTTGATGATGATATCATCGGATGTTGGTTGACATATTAGGAACAAACTGTGACCAGTGCCGAAGCACGGTTCACTGTTGCTTTACGTCCACAGAAACCGTAAGGCTCATTAGGACGGAAAGGGCAGGACGGCCACCTCGACTTTCACACAGCTGAACTCTCTCTCTCTCTCTCTCTCTCTCTCTCTCTCTCTCTCTCTCTCTCTCTTCTCTCTCTCTCTCTCTCTCTTTCTTCCCCTTTTTTAACTTCGATTTTATTTTATTTTTTGGCAGCAATGGTAGCTACACTCACGGTGTTTATCCATTTAACATCACACACTTACAGTTAAAATGAAGGAAATGTTTTCTCTTTAGAACAGATGAGAAGCTATCGCTCAATTTAGCATCACACACTTACAGTTGAAAGGAAATGTTTTCTCTTTAAAACAGATGAGAATTAAGCTATCGCTCAATTTAACATCACACACTTACAGTGAAAATGAAGGAAATGTTTTCTCTTTAAAACAGATGAGAAGCTATCGCTCAATTGCACACACAAACAGATTCTACACAAATTCATTTAAAAGCATCATCTTCATGTTGCAGTGAAAGAAGATAATAATAATAATAGATAACTTTTGTATAGCGCTATTCTCTGGTGTACACAAACTCACTGCGCTTTACAACATTCTCCAACATTTTCTAAGAGAAAAAAAAAATCGAAGGTAACATGTTTAAAAAAGTCATACATATATGACAACTAACAATGTATTACACAAGAAAAATACTGTACATGTGCATTTAAGCACTATTTGCAAGTAGCATCCACTTTTTACCACTGGGCCCGTATACATGTGGTGCAAATAAAGGTTTTAAAAAACGACCAAGCAAACACGGAGCTGAGCCTGTCTTAGGGCTGCTGCTTCCATTCTGTACAAAAACAAACCCTCTAATACTACTACTACTAATGGGTACTTAGAGTGCCTAACCCGCAGAGGCCCTAAGCGCCTACACATTCCTTAAATGTACATGTCTTCACGATTCAATATACACAACACACACGCACACACACACACGCGCGTACGCACAGCACAACACACACACACACACGCGCGCGCGCACGCACGCACAGCACAACTCACACACACACACACACACACACACACACACACACACACACACACACACACACACACACACACACACACTCGTATCTCAGGGCAATGGGACTGAAGAAAAGATTTTTGAAAAGAGAAAGGTTTTAAATGAAGATTTAAAAGAGCCGACAGAGGTAGAATGGCGGACAGAAACAGGGAGCTGGTTCCAGATAACTGGAGCCTGGTAAGAGAACGAGTACTGATCACCGGACTTTGTGCGCAAGGGTGGTATTCTAACACTCGGGTGTAGACTGCAGAAGAGCGGAGCAGCTGGGAAAGAGTGCAACGTTGAAGACGTTTTAAAAAGTAGATGGGGGCTTGATGAGACAGCTAAACAGCTAGTTCACTATGCGTGCATTTCTTCTAAAAGACCGGGCGAGTGAAGCTTACAAAGGCTTTCCCAAACAAATCAACAATACCATGAACCAAATGAACTGCATGCCAGTCAGTCAAGCTGTTGGAATATTTCATTTACAGAAGGAGAATGTCGCTATCTAAAATTATTTCTTTGGGCCAGTAATTATAACTTCTTTGTAAGAAGCACACACATTTTTTTTTTAATTAAGTCTTTTTAATTACACATCTGTACTTCCATTCTCTCAATTTGATGTCACTATGCAATCACACTTTTTGCATGCCAAACATCTGTGCATTTCTGTTCATTTACTTATCATTATCACTGTTTTCGTGGGACCTGTTACACTTGGTGTATATTTTACAAATGCCTACCTCTCCACAAAGGTTAGGGGGGAAAAAGAAGGGAAAAAGTTGTTAATCACTGAACCTAAAAACATTGTTTTACTTCAACTTCTTGTCTGTCTTCTTCTTTACTTCCTTCTTCTTTTATTATTTTCTATCTCTCTTCTTACACCCGACGAAGACTATGGGTCGATAGCGCTTGTGTTTTTAATTGTTCTTTATGTGTCGTCGTACAGGTGAGTACATTTCTCTAGAGCTGTTCTATAAAATAAAATAAAACACTTTATCTCACAAACATACATTGGAGCTTTTTTCCAGTCTATTTCTTATTTCTTTCTTGTCTTCTGTAAAAGCAGCATTCACAGTATTTCACAAATCTCAAGTGTTTATCTCAGTCGTGGTCCTGTTCATGATTCTGACACAGCTAACCGAAGGAAAGGCTACACAATCCGTGACATCTACTTTTAATATAAACAGTTATCCCTCTGTTGGCTTTTCTGTTGTTTGCGTTTAACACTGTACCGTGTTAAGAGATCCAAAAGCACATGGCACAGAAACACTAACAATGACATACACAAGTAACATTAACAACGGCATACACAAATAACGTTAAGTAACAAACATAAGTAACATTAACAGTGACACACACAACATTAACAATAACATTCACAATGACATACTCACACAAATAACACTAAAAAAGGCATTCACAAGTATATATATATACATATAAGCACATAATTATACCGAGGTACATCTTAACTCGCAAAACTCTGGGGCAGGGTATAGGTACAGAGTACATTCAACAGGCTCAGTTGGTCTTCTACTCTACAGGTGTACACCTTTTTCTTTTTTCTTTTGCAGTGCCTCCTGTTAAGCCTTCACCATACACCAACACCAGTAGCGAAAAATCTAAGAAAGCTTTACAGAAATTACAGTTTTGACATCACCGGCAGGGTAAAACAGAAAAAAATGCCAATGGCACAAATACAGCTGATGGTAGACTTTCTTCTGTGAGCCAGAGGTCACTGATCTTGAGAACCACAGTTCAAAGCGAGTAGTGAACGGAGTCGATCTTGTGTCCTGCCATGACCTTGCTCATTAACAATGACCCCACGTCAATACGGTTTCCAACTGCTGTTGTGTTGCTTAATATCTCGGATGTCGGCTGACATATTAGAGACAAGCTGAGACCAATGCCGAAGCATGGTTCAATATAGAAACCAGAAGGCTCGTTAGGACGGACAGCCCAGGACTCTCACACAGCTCCTGAACTATGACTGTGCCTGTTTCCAATCTCGCTTTCAATTTTTTGACATGCGGATAGCTATCGCAACAGGACCGGCCGTTCATCGGTTGTTTAGGTCACATGACTTACCTTCTAAATTTAGCGCGGTCGCTATCCGCATGTGTGGCAGACGTAACAGGGCAGTGAAACACATGCATGTAAGCCCATTGTTGAGAAATTTTGTTGTTGTTTCAGCTGTTCTTCTTGTGCCTAACTTATTTTATAGAGGCAACACATGGAGCATACAGATTTGAAAATGCTCGTGTTATTGCATGCAAATCAATTGTTTGCCAACTTCGCCATCAAGTGAGCTTTCTTTTTTGAACTATCGAAATCGAAACAAGAGTGCTCAGTATTTTATAGTTTTGTTGTAGCTGCATACCACTGTATCCAGAAGAATTGTCGTCTGCAGACCTGATGCGTCACATGCATAAAAGATGAGGTGATGATACTGGCCAACCAGGAAGCGAACGCAGATCTAGATCACGGAGCACTCCGTGAACACACCGGAGTTTCAGCGGACAAGTGTAGAGGGTTTTAGGCTGCAAGGGGAGGAATGTGGATCGGTCTATCGGCTTAGGGATAGGGTTAATCCAGTCATAAAATCATAACCCTAGCCCAAACACTAGCCTTTCCCTAAACACGCAAAACGTGTGGTATTGAAGCACACTGCATAGAGCTATATTTAGAAGGTAATGTGACCGAAACAACCAATGAACGGTCGGTCATGACGCGATGACTAGCCGCATGTTCAATTCTGTGACCAGATGCGACCCTCGTCATGAATATTCTTAAGAAGTGCCCACAGGGCATACATGGTGGCTCCACTTATTTGCTGTCTGCACTTAAAATGAATGCTTATCCGTTATCTGCTTTCACCAAGGCAATTTCTACCAGCACTGTTTTGTTTTATCATCGGCGGGAGCTGCCACAAGTATCTTCTTTTTTTTCACGACAAAAGTTTTGTTACGACAAACACAACTTTTATCGCGACAACTACAATTTTTGTCGCGACTACAATGTTTGTCGCGACAACTACAATGTTTGTCGCGACAAAAAAATTATGATACTTGTGGCAGCTCCCGGCAATGATACTGCTTTGGCTTTCATTGTTAGTTAGAAACTCAGGTTCAACATTCTGCCAGATGCACATGTCATCTCAGGATTGCAGTCCACTTGTTCGCCATTCACACATCAAATGCGTGTTTGTCTCTTTTCTGCCATCATCAAGGCAATTTCTGCCAGCACTGTTTTGTTGAAACTGGGGTTCAACATTCTGTCAACCGTCGACTCAGGATTGCAGTCCACTTGTTTGCCGTTCACACATCAAATGCGTGTTTGTCTGTTTTCTGCCGTCATCAAGGCAATTTCTGCCAACACTGTTTTGTTGAAACTGGGGTTCAACATTCTGTCAACCGTCGACTCAGGATTGCAGTCCACTTGTTTGCCATTCACACATCACCTGCGTGTCTGTCCGTTTTCTGCTTTCATCAAGTCAGTTTCTGCTCACAATTTCCGTGCCGTTTTGTTTTGACGTTCATTGTTTGGCGGTAACTGGGGTACGACATGATCCGGTGAACCCCACTGGGACACCTCAAGGATGAAAGTCTTCATTATAAACCTCTTGTGCGGTTTGATATTTTGTCCTCAACATTCGCAGTCAACTCTGTTTTCGATTTTTCACCTTTGGTATGACTCGCCAGAGTAAAAAATAAATCAGTAAATATTTCTTTGGCATTGCTCCAACACTGCTGCTGAATGCAGGGAAAAACATCGTTCCATTCAGAAAATTAACTTGCTGAATGTAGGGAAAAACATTATTCCTTTCAAAAAATTAACTCAGATAATGAACCACCTGTAAAAAAAATCACACAAGAACAATTGGCAGTAGTAACAAAATCCACGATGTAAAATATAGTCCATCCTCAAGTGAAATGAAAACACAATTCAGAAATATTTTAACTGTTGTTGATCGCTTTTATACAGCTCTCGAGCAGACTCACTGCGCTCGCATGTGGTTCTACATGAGTGACTAGCTTTTTTATAGCGCGTTTTTGAATATCCACCGAAGTGGTGTACTTACAGCGCTGGCATGGCTGGTACCACGTGAAAATTCTGCTGCCATCTCGGCGCGTTATGTGTACACTATACAACCATGCTCCATGACACTTCATGCAAAGCTACATACGTAAGGTGCATGCGCATTTAGCTGTAACCTGCCACCCGCACTTTTGGCAGAATGACTGGGATCTTTTACGTGCTACTGCGGTAACACGGGGTGGAACGGATACCGAAATAAGATTCAGCACAGAAAGTTGACCCTGGAGAAGAAAATTCTCCCGCCGCTCCTGCAGGGATTCGAACCCACGACCTTTTGATCACGAGTCCGGCGCTCTAACCACTGAGCTATCCCCGCTCTTTAACACACAAAAACATGTTTACTAAACAGAAAAAAGTAAAGTGTGCACTCTTCTGAAAAGCAACTGCAGTACATGTACTAATAATTAATAAAAGAACCAGTTAACATATTTATAACTTCACCTCCTTCAGTGACAAAACCAGAAATTTAAAAAGAACCAGTTAACATGTTTATAACTTCACAGTCTTCAATGACAAAGCCAGAAATTTGAAAAGAACCAATTGAAATGTTTAAAACTTTCACAGGTTTCGCCTTCATTTTCTTTCTTCCTCTTTTTTTCATAATCAGAAAGAACTTATCTGAACTGTAAATCAAACTCCAACGAATTCTCAGCTTTCAGCTTTCCCGCACACGATGATTGTAACAACATTTAATAAAACCAATAATAATAATAATTAAATGATAAATCACAGTATTTTTAAAGCGCAAAATTTGGTCATAGAGACTATTCTAAGCGCATACACCCACCCACACACACACCCACACACATACACAGGCACTCGCACACACACGCATTCTGACTATACAAAGCTAAATATACACAGCTTAAAACGGGCAGCAAACGCCCGGGAGACTTGGAATGGATACAGACATCAGCACGGAACAGAAAACATGGCAGGTCTACAATTTTGGGAAAAGAAATGTTTTTAGATTAGATTAACCAAACAATAATCATCCAGCCACAACTGCAGTAAAACAGAGACCACAGACTCGCTGGTGACAACAGTAATCAATGCCAAAGTGCGTAACAAACACTGGAAGGAAAGCACACGGCGCTGGTGTCTGGCACTCAAGGCTTCCAAACAACCCGCCCCACTTGCGTCCACGTCATTTCAGCCTGCGTGATGACTGGGCCCAATACGAGATCCACCCAGTTAGAAAACAAAAGCAAAGTAAAAGCAATCACAACAAAATCCACACAAAAGCCAAACAAACTCTGCTCCACACCACAGAAATGGAGAGAGAATAAAGCACAGGTACACAGCATCTAAGCATCAAAAAGCGCATCCATTTTCCAAGAAGTTTCGTTCCAAGGTAATCTTAATCCTCTCTTGTGATCGCAAAAGTGAGTAAGTAAACATGGTGCTTAACATCCACAGAAACCGTACGGCTTATTAGGGACGGGGAGAAGGGGGGAAGGGTTTATGGAGGTGGGAGAGGGGGACTACCATATCTATCGCAAAACACGTCGTGCTGAGATAAGAATCCCAGCCAAGGATACAAAATTCATCAAACCACAAGTAAAGGAATCAATACACAAGGGAGTTAATCAGCGCTCGAAACAGGTAACAGGTAACAGGTAACAGGAGTACAACATAGACCTGAGTCGCCAACGGTAACTCTCACCTGGCATGCGCGTAAATACAAGGTACATAAACTCCACCAGAGGTACATCCTCAAAAAGGATGGCCCCCAGTGGCATAATTATATACCCTACATTTCAGGCACACTCGGCGACACAGGTGTGCACAGGCGTAAGACAGAACCAACTTTGATTCCAGACCGGACATATTCCTTAGATCTCGAAACTGGTTCAACATATAAACACACAACCACACACATTTACATGTTAGCCTCAGAGTGAATTAATGAGACAAGTAAAGGTATTACGCACTCGGCTACAAGGAGTAATGATTAATGTGCAGCTCACACTGAAAGCTATTCTGGCCATCTGGAAAGTCAAACTAATATGAAGTTTACCAACGCGTATCAATACGATGTGAACATTTGTCTCTGAACTGTGTATTCTCTGAATTATTACATACATCATAATTGATTCTGAAAGGTTAACTGAACTGCAAAGAATTCTCTTCAAATTTCCACCTGCATATGAGACAACTGTTACATTATTTGATACCCTGTGAGCAACACAAATTCATCCAATCACACACACACACACGTCTCAGTCATCGTCCATTACACATGACACATCATAATTATGTGTTGACAGGATTACGAAATAATGTTTAGAGGATTATGAAATAAACTATAGTTAACTCATAAATAAGTGATCACAAGTTTCTGGCTATCAGGAAAGTAAAATGTGAAATTTACCAAAATGTCACATGACGACATCCCAAGTGTGAGTGAAAAGTACAAATTAAAATTGAGCTCAACAACGAAGACGCTGTCCAGGGGCACACCAACCACCGTAAATATTGTTATAAGATCACTGACCAGGAGGTTAGCATTCAAAACCAAGCAAACTAAACAAATCTGAATGCCAAAGCCTCCAGCAGATCAGTACAAATATCATTCCTATCCAAGAACACCCAAACACACAGGCAGATGGACTGGCACACAGACTTAAGAAATGTAATTTCAAAACACCCGACCCCCACCCCATCCCTTTTATATGAGCTTTGACAGGAGGCACTGCAAAAGAAAAAAGAAAAAGGTGGACACCTGTAGAGCAGAAGACCAACACACCTACCAAAACAAACATCAGCTGGTGAATCACACCTACCCAAACAAACATCATCTGGTGAATCACACCTACCAAAACAAACATCAGCTGGTGAATCACACCTACCAAAACAAACATCATCTGGTGAATCACACCTACCCAAACAAACATCAGCTGGTGAATCACACCTACCCAAACAAACATCATCTGGTGAATCACACCTACCAAAACAAACATCACCTGGTGAATCACACCTACCAAAACAAACATCACCTGGTGAATCACACCTAACAAAATAAACATCTGCATCACACCAGCCAAAACAAACATCACCAGGTGAATCACACCTACCGAAACAAACATCTGCTGCATCACACCAGCCAAAACAAACATCACCTGGTGAATCACACCTACCAAAACAAACATCTGCTGCATCACACGAGCCAAAACAAACGTCACCTGGTGAATCACACCGACCAAAACAAACATCTGCTGCATCACACCAGCCAAAACAAACATCACCTGGTGAATCACACCTGCCAAAACAGATACGGTCTACTAGGCAGCAGACATTGTCATACCAGCAAAAACAACTGAATTGTCTGCTGCATCACACCAGCCAAAATAAACATCTGCTGTATCACACCAGCCAAAATAAATGTCTGCTGCAGCACACCAGCCAAAACAAACATCCACTACTGCACTCTTATCAATACGCAAAGCGCAGTCCTCACCTCATTCCTTTCGCTCATTCTGAATTTCAGCCACAAAAGACACTCTGACCTTTACACAACGACCCTGCACCATCCAACTGTATTGTGGAACACAACACACACTGGTCGTCCTTGTTTGCTATAACTGACTCCACATATTTATTGCTTTTGTTGTTATTGTCGTTGATTGCTTTTCTATAGCATTATTCTCCGCTCTGAAGCATGCGATTCTACACAAGTGACTATAGCTTTTTATAGCGCGTTTTGGAATAGCCACCGAAGTGGTGTACTTACAGTGCTGGCATGGCTGGTGTCACATGAAACTGCTGCTGTTTCAGCATGTTCTGTGTACACCATACAACCATACAAAGCCACATATGTAAGGTGTACGCATGTTGAGCTGTAACCTGCCACCTGCACTTTTTGCAGAATTGATCCACCCTTTTAGTCTGGAAATTAGCAGCAATTCCTCCATTACTGCACCTTTGACCTGCCACACATTCTAGACCAATCAGGGACCAGGGACTCATCACAATAATGTGCTTCTTTCCATGTGCCAGTCTCTGGACTGATCAGGAATGGTAACCACGCATAATTTGCTTCTTTAACATGTGGCAGTCTTTGGACTGATCAGGAATGGTAACCACGCATATTTTGCTTCTTTAACATGTGGCAGTCTTTGGACTGATCGGGAATGGTAATCACGAATAATGTGCTTCTTTAACATGACTTGCAAGTGGCAGTCTTTGGACCAATCAGAAAAAGTGTCACAATAATGCTTCTTTAACCTGTAGAAGTCTCTGGACTGATCTGCAATGGTAATCACAATAATGCACTTCTTTAACCTGGGGCAGCCTCTGGAATAATCAGGAATACATATAATGACCGCCACAAGTCTTCTCAGGAAGAGTGCTCACGAGAATGAGCCCATGACGGCCCACCATGAGGCACCAAAATCAATCTGACGTATACTGCTGCACAGCAGCCAAAACAAAGTGACTTTGTCTGCAGCATCACACCAGCAAAAGACAACAACAACAACACACAAGACTACTACTGTCTGCTGTTTCACACCAGCAAAAACATTGACAACACGCATACAAAAGCTGATGTTCTGCTGTTTCACACCAACAAAAACATTGACAACACGCATACAAAAGCTGATGTTCTGCTGTTTCACACCAGCAAAAAACTGACAACACACACACAAAAGCTGATGTTCTGCTGTTTCACACCAGCAAAAACATTGACAACACGCATACAAAAGCTGATGTTCTGCTGTTTCACACCAACAAAAAACTGACAACACACACACAAAAGCTGATGTTCTGCTGTTTCACACCAGCAAAAACATTGACAACACGCATACAAAAGCTGATGTTCTGCTGTTTCACACCAACAAAAAACTGACAACACACACACAAAAGCTGATGTTCTGCTGTTTCACACCAGCAAAAACATTGACAACACGCATACAAAAGCTGATGTTCTGCTGTTTCACACCAACAAAAAACTGACAACACACACATAAAAGCTGATGTTCTGCTGTTTCACACCAGCTAAAAACTGACAACACACACATAAAAGCTGATGCTCTGCTGTTTCACACCAGCAAAAAAACTGACAACACACACACAAAAGCTGATGCTATGCTGTTTCACACCAGCAAAAAAAACTGACAACACACATACAAAAGCTGATGTTCTGCTGTTTCACACCAGCAAAAAACTGACAACACACACATAAAAGCTGATGCTCTGCTGTTTCACACCAGCAAAAATCTGACGACAACAACACACACAAAAGCTGATGCTATGCTGTTTCACACCAGCAAACAAATGACAACACACACACAAAGATTGCTACTGACATCACACACACAAAAGCTGATGCTCTGCGGTTTCACACCAGCAAAAAAAGACTACACACACACAAAAGCTAACACTTTGCTGTTTCACACCAGTAAAAAAAAAAAAAAAAAAAAAAAAAAAAAAACTGTGACTGTCTGCTGTTTCACACCAGCAAAAAACAACAACACACACACAAAGACTGCTACTGTTTGCTGTTTCACACCAGCAAAGAAATGACAACACACACACAAAGATTGCTACTGACAACACACACACAAAGATTGCTATTGACAATATACATAAAAAAGCTGATGCTCTGCTGTTTCACACCAGCAAAAAAATGACAACACACACACACACACACACACACACACACAAGCTGATGCTGTCTGCTGTTTCACACCAGCTAAAACACACAAAAAGAGACACTGGCTGCCACCTCACACCAGTTGAACAAACTGGCATTGTTCACTGTATTGCACCAGCAAAAAACAAACACTGCCTGATGCATTACACCGGTCAAAACAGACACCGCCTGATGCATTACACTGGTCAAAACAGACACTGCCTAGTAGACACTGTTGTACCAGCCAAAACAACAACTGAATTGTTTACTGCATCACAACAGCCAAAACAAACATTGTCTACTGCATCAAACCAGCTAAAACAAACATTGTCTACTGCATCAAACCAGCCAAAACAAACATCTGCTGCATCACACCAGCCCAAACAAACATCTGCTGCATCACACCAGCCAAAACAAACATTCTGCTGCATCACATCAGCTAAAACAAACATCTGCTGCATCACACCAGCCAAAACAAACATCTGCTGCATCAGACCAGCCAAAACAGTGTCTGCTGCATCACATCAGCTAAAACAAACATCTGCTGCATCACACCAGCCCAAACAAACATCTGCTGCATCACACCAGCCAAACAAACATCTGCTGCATCACACCAGCCAAAACAAACATTGTCTGCTGCATCACACCAGCCAAAACAAACACTGTCTGCTGCATCACACCAGCCAAAACGAACATTGTCTGCTGCATCACACCAGCCAAAACGAACATTGTCTGCTGCATCACACCAGCCAAAACAAACATTGTCTGCTGCATCACACCAGCCAAAACAAACATTGTCTGCTGCAAAAACGAACATCGTCTGCAGCATCACACCAGCCAAAACAAACACTGTCCGCTGCATCACACCGGCCAAAACATTGTCCGCTACATCACACCGGCCAAAACAAACACTGTCCGCTGCATCACACCAGCCAAAGCAAATACTGTCTACTGCATCACACCAGCAAAAAACTTTTTTTTAATTTTTTTTTTACCAACACTGCTGTGTTGTACCAGCCAAATCGAAACTGATCTACTTCAGTCAGTCTGCAGCTATCAAAAAGCAGCTGATAACACACTGATGTAATGTATTTTCTGTTTATCAAAGTTATGACATTGACTCCAACACCATTGGTTTCCACGAAACCTGTCCTGTCTTACTGAGACCTAAATAATGTCCACTCTTACTGAGACCTAAAAATGTCCTGTTTTACTGAGACCTAAACATTTCCTGTTTTACTGAGACCTAACATGTCCTGTCTTACTACGACCCAAACAATTGTCCTCTCTTACTGAGACCTAAATAACTGTCCTCTTTTATTGCGACCCTAACAACTGTCCTGTCTTACTGTGACCCAAACAATTGTCCTCTCTTACTGAGACCTAAATAATTGTCCTCTTTTATTGCGACCCAAACAACTGTCCTGTCTTACTGCGACCCAAACAATTGTCCTCTCTTACTGAGACCTAAACAATTGTCCTCTTTTACTGCGACCCAAACAACTGTCCTGTCTTACTGTGACCCAAACAATTGTCCTCTCTTACTGAGACCTAAACAATTGTCCTCTTTTATTGCGACCCCAACAACTGTCCTGTCTTACTGCGACCCAAACAACTGTCCTGTCTTACTGAGACCTAAATAATTGTCCTCTTTTATTGCGACCCAAACAACTGTCCTGTCTTACTGAGACCCAAACAATTGTCCTCTCTTACTGAGACCTAAACAATTGTCCCATCTTACTGAGACCCAAAACATCTTGCCATCATAAATGTCTGTGTAATTATCATTTTGTCTACAGGCAACACTCAAATAATCATGCTGCTTTTGTGCTTCCTGTAATTATTTTTTGAACTTATGATTACGATGAATGAATACATTTTGTTTAAACCAAAACAGCTTCTTTGATACAGGTGAGTGGAAGGTTCCTTGTCTTGTTGGCGAAAATCGTCACCTGCACCACACTGGTTGCGGCAGGCAGGGCAGGTGCAGAGGACAAAGACGATGACGACAGCAGAAATGACCTTGACTATGATGTTGACTCGGGTGACGAGGGGTAGAGGAGGCAGGGGGTTAAACAGTTTCTTTGATGCAGGTGAGCGGAAGGTTTCCTGTCTTGTTGGTGAGTGTCCTCACCTGTACCACGTTGGACGTCACCTTGCGCAGAAATGTCACTTTCTCTCCCGCTTGGACCATGAAGTCTGGCGGTGACTGCAAGAACCCAAGTTGTCCGGTGAAAGTCAGTACAAAGCAAGAAAGAACGGTACAATGGTGAGAGATGGAACAGGGCAAAACATGAAATGAAAAAGAAGTGACATGTACAAATTAGGCAGCAACTGAATTAGTTTAACAGATGAGAGCTGAAACAGAACATGAAATGAAAAAGAAGTGACATGTATAAATTAGGCAGCAACTGAATCAGTTTAACAGATGAGAGATGAAACAAAACATGAAATGAAAAAGAAATCAAATGTATAAAAAACTAAATTAGGCAGCAACTCAATCAGTTTAACAGATGAGAGCTGAAACAAAACATGAAATGAAAAAGAAGTTAAATGTATAAAAAAAAAATTTAAAAAAATTGGCAATGATTTAATCAGTTTAACAGGTGATAAATGGAACAGAACACAACATGACATGAAAAAGAAGTGAAAAGTATACCATACATTAGGTGGTGACTGGATCAGTTTGACAGGTTCAACAAACCAGGGAGTTAATTAGTGCTTTAAGTAGTAACAATTACAACAACAGACCCAAGTCACCTATGGTAACTCTCACCTGACATGTGTGTAAATAAAAGGTAGATAAACTCCAAAAGAGGTATATCCTCTTGTACCTCCAGTGGAGTTTATGCACCTTGTATTTATATGCATGCCAGGTGAGAGTACAATGTACATAAACTCCACCAGAGGTACAAGGGACATAAACTCCACCATGTTTATGGAGTTCATGTACCTCGCATTTACATGCATGCCAGGTGAGAGTTACCGTAGGCAACTCAGGTCTTTGTTGTCGTACTTGCGTTACGTCTTTCCAGCGCTCATTAATTAACTCCCTTGTTTGTCGATTCTGCACGAGTGCTCTGGGCCTCACTGTCTCAGATTTGTTTCAGTTTGACAGGTGAGAGACGGAACAGCTGACACACCTGAAAAGACTTGAGAACGGTCAGCTGGCGAGGAGATGGGTCCGGCAGGGGATCAGCTAGGGAGTAGGTGGCGTCGGCTGAGGCGTAGGTGGGGTCATCAAGCACGCCTGCAGCAAAGCAACAGGAATCATTTAAGGAGAGGAATAGCTCAGTGGTTACAGTGCCAGACTCATGATCGAATGGTCCTGGGTTCAAGTTACTGCAGGAGCAGTGGGAGAATTTTCTTCTCCAGGGTCAACTTCCTGTACAGACTCTTATTTCAGTATTTGTTCTGAACCCCCCCACCCCCCCCCTGCTACTCATCTTTGTACCATACACTACCCATCTTTGCACCGCATGCTACTCATCTTTGTACCGCACACTACCCATCTTTGCACCGCATGCTACTCATCTTTGTACCGCACTCTACCCATCTTTGCACTGCATGCTACTCATCTTTGTACCGCACACTACCCATCGAAATGCTACTCATCTTTGTACCGTACACTCCCCAAATCTTTGCACCGCATGCTACTCATTTTGTACCGTACACTCCCCAAATCTTTGCACCGCATGCTACTCATTTTGTACCGCACACTACCCATCTTTGCACCGCATGCTACTCATCTTTGTCCCTGCACACTACCCATCTTTGCACCTCATGCTACTCATCTTTGTCCCTGTACACTACCCATCTTTTGAAAAACCCTCTTCCCTAAAACCATCTTTGTACCGTACACTACCCATCATTTGCACCACATGCTACTCATTTTGTACCGACACTACCCATCTTTGCACCACATGCTACTCATTTTGTACCGTACACTACCCATCTTTGCACCACATGCTACTCATTTTGTACCGCACACTACCCATCTTTGCACCACATGCTACTCATTTTGTACTACTGTACACTACCTATCTTTGCACCGCATGCTACTCATCTTTGTCCTGTACAATACTCATCTTTGCACCACATGCTACTCCCACTCGTCTTTGTACTGTACACTACCTATCTTTGCACCACATGCTACTCCCACTCGTCTTTGTACTGTACACTACCTATCTTTGCACCACATGCTACTCCCACTCGTCTTTGTACTGTACACTACCTATCTTTGCACCACATGCTACTCCCACTCGTCTTTGTACTGTACACTACCTATCTTTGCACCACATGCTACTCCCATTCGTCTTTGTACTGTACACTACCTATCTTTGCAACACATGCTACTCATCTTTGTACTGTACGGTATCTAGCTAGCTAGTTGTTCTACAAGTTGGTGAATTACTGGCATTTCAGTTGGACAGACAAAGTCAAAATTCACACACTTTCAAAGACCTCAGCTTAATTAATCATTTTTCACAGCTTAAATAATCATTTTTCACAGTGGAATTAATCACTTTTCACAGATTTTTCAAGGCCTTGAAAATGGCAGATCATTTTCCCAAAATTTTCAAAGACCTTCAAAGACAACATGAACCTGATCAACTTCCTCACTCCCTACCACCCACCCCCCAGCACCCCATCCACCCACCCCCACCCTCAAAACCACAAACGCCTCTCACTGTAAAGATGGCTGTCGCACGTTGAAGGGCTGTGATTGCCAACGTCGGGTGTAGCAGGCAGCTGACGCTGAAACGTGTCCGCAGAAGATGGCGTGACAGCGCGGGTGTTGTTGCTGCTGCTGCTGCTGGTCTCATAGTAGTTCTGGTACACCACGGGCTCTGCAACAGCCAGGCAAGCAATGGGAGGCTGCACGACGAGGCAAAACCGCATGATGGTGAGATCCAAACATGTAATAGGTTCAAAGAAATGCTATTTATTAGAAAGAAAATCAACAGGCAAATTTTTGGGGTAATCCCCTTTCTCAAGATACAAAACGACACTTAAACCACAGTTACACTGTGAAAAACAATGAAAAATGAGATGGAGAGCTATAACTACTTATCTGTTTTTGGTTGAGCTACGTTGCTTTTGTGTCCAGTGTGATTGCCAACAGACTGGACACAAAAATAACATAATTCAACCAAAAACAGATCAATGGCTTAGCTCTCCATCTCATTTTCATTTTTCACTGTTGAACTGTTGTTTAAGTGTTGTTTTGTAGCTTGATAAAGGGCATTACCCTGAAAATCTGCACAATGTGTTCTGTTCTAATAAATAGCGTTCTTTTGAACCTTTTATATGTTTGGATCTTGTTTTAGGATACTTGCAGTCATTCCCGTTTCCTATTTTTGCATGATGATGATTAAGTATTCTCTTTCACAAACAACGCCATACCAAAACTGACCTTCTGTTCTTCTTCTTCTTCTGTATAATGTCCAACTTCAACATTCTGAAGGCTCTGACACTTTTTAGCGTATCCTGGGTTATTTTGCTGTTTCTATATTTTCCTGAATTCTAACATGGACTAGATGATTTTTAATGTGCGTATGTGACCTTTTTGCATGCGTGTGCACATGGGGGAACCTTGGCTTATAGTCTCATCTGATGGACTTTACTCTCTCTCTGTGCTGGTGCTTGTACTGAGCATTTGTTTGTTTGTTAATGTTAGCACTCCTCAGCTAAAACTCCAAAGCACAAAGTGGCATGAATCAGGGAGCAGATGCACTGCAATTGGACAGATGTACTGCAATTGGACAGACGTATTGCAATGGGACAGATGTACTGCAACTGAACAGATGTACTGCAACTGGACAGATGTACTGCAACTGGACAGATGTACTGCAACTGGACAGATGCATGCTGTATGAATAAAAGCCCCACAATGATGTGCCTGGCAAAAAACAAACTCCCTTTGACAAACAGCGCCATGCCATACCAGTGACCTTCTCTCTGCGCGTAGCGTTACTTGTATTGCGAAGTTGTCTCTTAGCGTTCCTCAGCTAAAAGCCCAAAGTGCAGGAATCTGGGAGCAAAAGTACTGTAATGTATATTTTAATGTCACTGGCTAATAAATATCCTTGTATCCGTCAAACATTTTGGACAGAATATTCTTGTACCATAAAACTGACAATGTTAGCTAAGTGGCGGAGTCAGACTGAGCGCACGTCCCCCCTCAGAGGGCAGACTGTCACTGAAGGGCTTTCCGCCGCTGTGGTGCTCACAAGCTACAAGTTTGATGTCTTTTCCAACAACAACAAAAACATCATAAAGAAAGAACCTGGTCTCAGTGTGCCCGTAGCAGCCAACAAAATGAAGTTCTGGATGTCTTCGTCAACGTCACAGGTCTCCAACACCTTCCGCACTCGCTCACAGCTCTGCAACCAAGACAACCAAGACAATCAAGGCAAATAAGACAACCAAGACATGACAACCAAGACAAGACAACCAAGACAAGACAACCAAGACAGTCAAGGCAAATAAAACAACCAAGACATGACAACCAAGACAATCAAGACAACCAAGACAGTCAAGGTAAATAAGACAACCAAGACATGAAAACCAAGACAACCAAGACAATCAAGACAACCAAGACAAGGCAACCAAGACAGTCAAGGCAAATAAGACAACCAAGACAATCAAGACAATCAAGACAAATAAGACAACCAAGACATGACAACCAAGACAAGACAACCAAGACAATCATGACAATAAAGACAACCAAGGCAAATAAAACAACCAAGACATGACAACCAAGACAATCAAGACAACCAAGACAAGACAACCAAGACAATCAAGGCAAATAAGACAACCAAGACAATGACAACCAAGACAATCATGACAATAAAGACAACCAAGACAAGACAACCAAGACATAGCACAGAAAGTTGACACACAACGGCAGAGACATTGCTGCATTGCAAAGGAAACAGCTACAGGTGCAAAAAATCGCAACTGCTAATAACACCTGTCCATACAGCAATCCACAAGCTGTGTACACACACTCTGTACATCACTGCCAATGATACCTATTATACAGCAATCCACAAGCTGTGTACACCCACTCCACACATTAAGGTGTGTACACACACTCCACGCATTACTGCCAATGACACCTACAATCCACAGGGCGTGTACACACACTCCACACATTAAGGTGTGTACACCCACTCCACACATTAAGGTGTGTACACACACTCCACGCATTACTGCCAATGATACCTGCAATCCACAAGCTGTGTACACCCACTCCACACATTAAGGTGTGTACACACACCCCACGCATTACTGCCAATTACACCTACAATCCACAAGGTGTGTACACACACTCCACGCATTAAGGTGTGTACACACACTCCACACATTAAGGTGTGTACACACACTCCACACATTAAGGTGTGTACACACACTCCACGCATTACTGCCAATGACACCTACAATCCACAAGGTGTGTACACACACTCCACGCATTAAGGTGTGTACACACACTCCACACATTAAGGTGTGTACACACACTCCATGCGTTACTGCCAATGATACCTGCAAGCCACAAGGTGTGTACACACACTCCACGCATAACTGCCAATGATACCTGCAATCCACTAGGTGTGTACACACACTCTACACATTAAGATGTGTACACACACTCCACGCATTACTGCCAATGATACCTGCAAACCACAAGGTGTGTACACACACTCCATGCAATTAAGATGTGTGCACACACTCCACACATTAAGGTGTGTACACACACTCCATGCATCATTGCCAATGATACCTGCAAGCCAAGAGGTGTGTACGCACACTCCACGCATTAAGGTGCGTACATGCACTCCACACATTAAGGTGTGTACAACCACTCCACACATTAAGGTGTGTACACCTACTCCATGCATTACAGTGTGTACACACACTCTACGCATCACTGCCAATGATACCTACAATCCACAAGGTGTGTACACACACTCCACGCATTAAAGTGTGTATACACACTCCACACATCACTGCCAATGACACCGGTCCCTACAGCAATCTACAAGCTGTGTACACACACTCCACACATTAAGGTGTGTACATGCACTCCACACATCACTGCCAATGATACATACAATCCACATAGTGTGTTATACACACTCCACACATTAAAGTGTGTACACACACTCCATTCATCAAGGTGTGTACACACACTCTATACATCACTGCCAATGTTACCTGCAATCAACAAGGTGTGCACACACACTCGACGAGAGGTTCGCTTCAATTCATGCTGCAGTCGTGGAATGAATCAGAGAGCTAACAATGACGGGTGTCAGGGCAATAATTAATTACTCACCTCATCAACATCAACAGCCACCTGAGATAATGAATCAGTGAGCTAACAGTGATAGATGTCAGGGTAGCAATTAATTACTCACCTCATCAATGCCGACAACCACCTGAGATAATGAATCAGTGAACTAATAGTGACAGGCGTCAGGGTAATAATTAATTACCTCATCAACATCAACAGCCACCTGAGATATCCTGTTCATTGCCAGCCACATCTCCGACCTCAGAAACATGATCTGTTCTTCGTCCTTCTCTTGAAATACCTGTCAGTGACAGAACACAGCGCTCAATCACTTTTAAAACAGGTCCACCTCAAAAGTGGTATCAGAAGAATAGGGAGGGAGGGAGGGGTGGGTCTGTTTGGTCTGACATCCTGTGTCAGTATTACATCTGTTTGGTCCGACATCCTGTGTCAGTATTACATCTGTTTGGTCCAACATCCTGTTTGGTCTGACATCCTGTGTCAGTATTACATCTGTTTGGTCTGACATCCCGCGTTGGTGTTACATCTGTTGGGTCTGACATCCTGCGTCGGTGTTACATCTGTTGGGTCTGACATCCCACGTCGGTGTTACATCTGTTGGGTCTGACATCCCGCGTCAGAGTTACATCCGTTGGGTCTGACATCCCGCGTCAGAGTTACATCCGTTGGGTCTGACATCCCGCGTCAGTTACATCCGTTGGGTCTGACACCCCGCATCAGTGTTACATCCGTTGGGTCTGACACCCCGCGTCAGTGTTACATCCGTTGGGTCTGACACCCCGCGTCAGTGTTACATCCGTTGGGTCTGACACCCCGCATCAGTGTTACATCCGTTGGGTCTGAACCTTGTGTCAGTGTTACATCCGTTGGGTCTGACACCCCGCATCAGTGTTACACTTGTTTGGTCTGACAACTTGCGTCAGTGTTACATGTTTGGTCTGACATTCCGCATCAGTGTTACATGTTTGGTCTGACATCCTGCATCAGTGTTACATCTGTTTGGTCTGACATCCTGCATCAGTGTTACATCTGTTTGGTCAGACATCCTGCGTCAGTGTTACATCTGTTTGGTCCGACATCCTGCGACAGTATTACATCTGTTTGGTCTGACATCCTGCATCAGTGTTACAGCTGTTTGGTCCGACATCCTGCATCAGTGTTACAGCTGTTTGGTCTGACATCCTGCGTCAGTGTTACAGCTGTTTGGTCTGACATCCTGTGTCAGTATTACATGTTTGGTCTGACATCCTGTGTCAGTATTACAGGTTTGGTCTGACATCCTACCACCAGCACACTTCAGTCTGGGCCCATTTAGAGATGAAATGTGTGGTAATGCTCCTCTTTTTTTAAATTTTGCTTTAGCCAAGTTCAAGATTCAAGATTACTTTATTATCTCATCAGAGAAATTAGAACATGGCTGAAGATTAACCACATGACAGTACACAATAACACATATTGTATATTTTAAAACTCAAAGAACAGTTATTGAAAATACAAATGTTACATAATAAACAAATGTAATTTACTCACATGCACGCATGCATGCACACACACACACACACACCACACACACACACACACACACACACACACATAGGCACTCACACACATGCACACACACACATGCATGCATGCACACACACACACACACACACTGCACTGATGTTTGAACAGATTTATATGTTCAGAAATGCTACTGACTGCAGACAACTGAATGAACTGCCCCAGTCCAATTCTAATCACGTTTGTCACCACATGCTCTGCCTGAAAACTAGACCACGCTGACTATCAACAATGCCGTCTAGTGCCTGGTTTTGTTCATTTGCTTGCGTGCTAGTTTTTGTTGTGCTGTGCTCTTGGTTTTTCATTTACCTTACATTATTCGTCCCAGCACTGGACATAAAAACAACACAGCTTAACCAAAAGTACATAGGTGTCCTAGTTCTACACCTGATTTTTCACTGTTCAACTGTTGCTTAAGTGTTGTTTAGTCACTTGATAAAGGGGACACCCCCTGAAAATTCACATGTTGTTTTTTCTCCTAACAATCAGCGTTCTTTCGAACTTTTTACATGTTTGGATCTTACTTTACAAGCTTGTTCCATCTCCCTCTCCCAGGCTTTTCTGGTTTCTTCCAGCGTTGCCACGGCATTTTTATACTGGTTGTCTGCACACAACACAAAGGCAACACTGGAGAGAAAAGAAAAACTATTTTCTACACTACAAGCACAAGGCACACAAATCAAACATTGACAAATCTGCTAACAACACAAAGGAAACACCAGAAGAAAAACTTTTCATACACATTATACAGATACAGCAACACAAAGAAAGACAGGAAAAACTTTTTATACACAGTATTTGCAAGCAACGTAAAGGAAAGACAAGAAAACTAACTTTTACACAGACAAGCAACACAAAGAAAGACAGGACCAAAAAAAAACATTTTTATACAAACATTTTATACAGAGTATTTGCAAGCAACACAAAGCGAGACAGGAAAAAAAATTCATACTGAGAAAACCGCTCTCTATCTTTGCCATAATGACAGCTCACAGGGCAAATAAAACTCCTAAATGTCACCCGGTGTGTCTTTCAGTCATTTTTGTCAGACCTAGATTACACCAGTGGGCAGAGTTCTTTCTCTATCCTGGCGACATGCTAATGCTTTGTATCTGTTTATAGACTTGTCCAAGATATGTCACTGAGGAGACGGAGCTGTCTCCGTCCTGTTGACACATTTATATTAAAAGCCACATTAAAGTTCTTGCGATGTATGGCTGTTCCAACAGCCTCGACGTACAATTTTTTTTCACGAGAGTCAAAAACAGACAAATGATTATTTATATAAAAAACGGGAGAAATGGAAGATGATGATGATGATGATGGTGACGATCATGGTGATACTGACGACGATGATGGTGGTGATGATGAGAGTGATGACGATGATGATGATTCTGATGATGGTGATGATGATGACAAGGGGGTTGTGATCTTTTCCGCCTCATATTAGTTATCAGCACAGTGTTACCTGCTTTCTGGGCATCGTCCACACTTTTATCCATCTTTGCCTTGGCCTGAAAAAGTGCTGCCTGTAAGAAGTCTGTCTAACATGAACACATGCACACATACACACACACATGCACGCACGCACATGCAAACACACACACATACACACACACACACATGCATGCACACACACACACACACACACACACACACACACTCCGACACCCACACACAAACACAAACATGCAAGCATGCATGCACACACACACACACACACACACACACACACACACACACACACACACACACACACACACACACATAAACACACACACACACACACACACACACACACACACACACACATACACACAGAAATATGCATACACACACATGCATGCACACATACATGCACACATGCACATCCACACACACACACACATACGCATGCGCACATACGCACATAAACACACACACACACACACAGCCAAATTACTTTGTCCAGGTCTTTGACTGTGGCAGTGACTGTGGACCTCAGCACCCTGTACGCCTCAGACAGATGGTCCTTCTCTCTGCACTTGTTGTTGTACGACTTGCACAGCTGCAGACAGTGTCAACACAAGCACAGTGTGTCAGCAACACCCTTCAGACACAAAAGCAAGCTTTGAACAACAGAATCCAAACACACTGATAATAGGTTAAAAAGAATGCCATTTGTTATGACAAAACACAACATGTAACATTTTCAGAGTTGAGGCCCTTTTCTTCAAGCTACAACACCACATTTAACTATTAATTGGTGAAAAATGAGCCCTAAACAACAGCTAAATGGTGAAAACTGAGACCCAAACAACAGTTAAACAGTGAAAACTGAGACCCAAACAACAGTTCAATGGTGAAAAGTGAGACCTAAACAACAGTTAAACAGTGAAAAATGAGACCTAAAGGCTAAACACAGGTCAAAGGTGAAAAATGAGACCTAAACAACAGTTAAATGGTGAAAATTGAGAAGAGACCTAAACAACAGTTGAACAGTGAAAAATGAGACCTAAAGGCTAAACACAGGTCAAAGGTGAAAAATGAGACCTAAACAACAGTTAAATGGTGAAAATTGAGAAGAGACCTAAACAACAGTTGAACAGTGAAAAATGAGACCTAAACAACAGTTGAACAGTGAAAAATGAGCCTAAACAACAGTTGAACAGTGAAAAATGAGACCTAAACAACAGTTGAACAGTGAAAAATGAGACCTAAACAACAGTTGAACAGTGAAAAATGAGACCTAAACAACAGTTGAACAGTGAAAAATGACGCCTAAACAACAGTTGAACAGTGAAAAATGAGACCTAAACAACAGTTAAACAATGAAAAATGACGCCTAAACAACAGTTGAACAGTGAAAAATGAGACCTAAACAACAGCTGAACAGAGAAAAATAAAACCTAAACAACAGTTAAACAATGAAAATTGAGAACTAAACAACAGTTCAACAGAGAAAAGTAAGAGACAGGATACTTATCTGCTTTTGACTGAGCTGGGCTTTTTGGTTGCTTGTTTGTTTTCTGTTGTTGTTTTTTGGTTTGGTTTCTTTGTTTGTTTTTTATTTTTTAAACAGCCATCAGATGCTTTCATCAAAAACTTGAACTGTCTCTGCACATGTGATGTTTGCCTGAGAGGTGAACAGGTACACTAATAATATTGTACTATTTTATGTACTATTCTTCCAAACTGGTGTACAAAGCCCATTACAAAGCAAAGAACATGAACACACACACACACACACACACACACACACACACACACACACACACACACACACACACACAGTGGGGATAGCTCAGTGGTCGCGGATTCGAATCACTGCAGGAGCAGCAGGTTAATTTTCTTCATGGTCGAATCTTATTTCAGTATCCGTTCCACCCCGGTGTTACGTAAAAACACATGGGTAGTAGCACATGGGTAGTAGCACGTAAAAGATCCCGGTCATTCTGCCAAAAGTGCAGGTGGCAGGTTACAGCTAAACACACATACACCTTATGTATGTGGCTTTACATGAAGTGACATGGTGCATGGTTGTATGGTGTACACAGAACTTGTGCTGAGATGGCAGCAGTTTCGTGTGGCACCAGCCATGCCAGCGCTGTAAGTACACCACTTCGGCGGATATTCAAAAACGCACTATAAAAAGCTAGTCACTCATGTAGAACCACATACGAGCACAGTAAGTCTGCTCAAGAAAGCAGAGAATAGCGCTATATACGCGACATCAATCACACACACACACACACACACACACACACACACACACACACACACACACACACACACACACACACACACACACAGGACAGACAGATAAAACACACACAAATATACACAAACACACATGATTTTAGTGAACTCACTGATGTGACAGTCTTCAACTGGGTCTGTTTCTGGGTCTGAACCTTCTTCAGTCGTTCCTCAGCCTAGGCATACAGAAACAAACAGAAAAATACACACTAAACAACAACAAGAAGAACAACACACAAGGGGGTTAATTAGCACTCAAAATAGGTAACACAAATACAACAAAGACCTGAGTCACCTGCAGTAACTCTCACCTGGCGTGCATGTAAATACAAGGTACATAAACTCCACCAGAGGTACATCCTCAAACAACAAGAACAGAAAAGATACAAACTAAACAACAACAAGAACAGAAAAAATACAAACTAAACAACAACACAAACACAAACAGAGTAGAGATGAGAATCAGAACATATTAAATATAAAGTCGCTTGTATGTGTTTCAGTGCTACAAATGGCTCTGGTCCTGCTTACCTCTCTGAACTGCTACATAACACTCTGTCTTGTACACTACACTCTTCTTCTGATACGTGCATGCTGAAAATCCAACAATACAAATGCAAGACCCATAGCTTTAGCACTTTCTCTTGCTTTGGACCCCACATTTGGAATTCACTCCCACAAGACCTTAAACACTGCTCAACCCTGTCATCTTTTAAAGCCAAACCGAAAACCTTCATCTTCTCACAGTATCTCACAGTATTTCCGCCCCAACTAATATCAATACCCAGTTTCTGCTACAGTCAGTGTGTGCGTGCGTGCGTGCGTGCGTGCATGTGCCTTATGTAAATTGTTTTGGTAGGACTGTCCTCTATGCGTGTATAAAATATTGTATTTAGGTTAATATGTATGATGTGAGCACTCAGGATGTTGATGAGCGCATGATGAAAGTACATTATTATTATTAAGTACTTGCTGATGACACAGCATGCCTGTCTTTCATGTTTTGTACTTGCCTTTACATTACTCTGGATAATTTTGCCCTTTCTTCTGGTTCTATGTGCTGTTTGTCTTTTCACAATCAAAATACATACAAACAACAGCAACAAACAACAGCTACATATCCAGTATTTTCCTCCATTGTATTGTGCTCTCTTATTAATTTTCTCTCTACACAAATTTCATAGCTTCACCTTAAACTGTCATTTTAAAATAATAATAATGGATATTTGTAAAGCGCCTACCCTGCGGCTCAAAGCGCTGAACAAGCATACACACATAATGTACATCGAGATGGAAAATGTTATCAAAAAATGAATTTAAAAAAAATGTATATATATCAACAAGTGTTCAAGAATAATTATGCAAAAGATGCACACACATACACACACACGCATGCATGCACGCACGCACGCACACACACACACACACAACACACACACACACACACACTGTACAGACTGATGGGAGTGAAGGACAATGTGGTTTAACTGAAATATTCTGAGAAGAGAACTGTCTTGAGTTGGCTCTTGAAGGAAGAGAGAGTAGCAGCATGCCTGATGTCCTGGGGGAGGTTGTTCCAGATGTGGGGGCCAAAGTGTGAGAAAGTGTGAAAGCCATGGGTCTTGCGGTTGAAATGTCATTTTAAAGAAACGCAAAATTTCACAGTGACCTCTGAGTGTGTACTGAACCGAGCGTTTCTGTAGATTCCACTTCTCAACAAAACCTTAACACTTTCACTGCCATCCGGGGATAGCTCAGTGGGGATAGCTCAGTGGTCAGAGCACTGGATTCGTGACTGAAAGGTGGCAAGGTTCAAATCCCTGCAGGAGCGTTGGGCGAATTTTCTTCTCCAGGGTCAACTTTCTGTGCCGACTCTTATTTCGGTATCCGTTCCACCCCCGTGTTACTGCAGTAGCACGTAAAAGATCCCGGTCATTCTGCCAAAAGTGCTGGTGGCAGGTTACAGTTAAACACATATACACACCTTATGTATGTGGCTTTGCATGAAGTGACATGGTGCATGGCTGTATGGTGTACACAGAAATTTTCGAGACGGCTGCAGTTTCATGTGGCACCAGCCATGCCAGCGTTGTAAGTACACCACTGCGGTTCATATTCAAAAACACGCTATAAAAAGCTAGTCACTCATGTAGAATCACATGTGAGCGCAGTGAGTCTGCTCAAGAGAGCAGAGAATAGCGCTATATAAGCGATCATCAATCCAATCCAATCCATCCATGCCGCCCTGTCACAGGGAAAACGCCCAATAAAAGTGCCAAATCTGAAATCATTAAGCCTGTTTTGCCCCTTTGCTTCAGCACGTGAAAAGATTTCTAGAAACATGTGCAGTATTAAAAGTAGATTTGTTATAGAACCATCAAATATACTCTTTGCAGGTGCGCATGTGTGAACTTTTCAGCCCAGAAAATGTGCAGGCTGTGGCAGTGAAGGGGTTAATTGTCACACTGTGTTGTTATTTCTCTAGACAACAAAACATTACATTGTCATGTGATGTTATTTCTGTACACAACAAAGCCTTACATTGTCACATGATGAAGTTATTTCTCTAAGTAACAAAACCTTACACTGTCATGACATGTTAACTTTTTACACAACAAACACTTACGATGTCACACCGTGTTAACTCTTTACACAACAAACACTCATGTTGTCACGTCATGTTAACTCTTTACACAACAACACTTATGTTGTCATGTTGTGTTAACTCTTTACACAACAAACACTTACACTGCCACGTCATGTTAACTCTTTACACTCTCCATGATATAACCGTAATGGTTGACCGGGCATAAAACACCACCTTACTTTACACAACAAACACGTTGTCATGGCGTGATAACTCTTTACACAACAAACATTTACGTTGTCATGTCATGTTAACTCTTTACACAACAAACACGTTCTCACATTGTGTTAACTCTTTACACAACAAAAACTTACGCTGCCATGTCATTTTAACTCTTTACACAACAAACACATTGTCACACCATGTTGTTAATTCTCGACACAACAAACACATCATCACGCCATGTTGTTAATTCTCGACACAACAAACACATCATCACGCCATGTTGTTAATTCTCTACACAACAAACTTACATTGCCACAGTGTTAACTCTCTACACAACAAACACTGACGTTGTCACGCCATGTTAATTCTCGACATAACAAACACTTACGCTGTCACGCTGTATTGTTAGTTCTTTAGTGAAGCGCTTGGTCTCCTCGGCGTGCTGGGTGAAGAAGAGACCAGCCTCTTCGTGCGCCTGCTTGCAGCTCTCCACCTCTCCCCGCAGGACGTTCCATGCAGTTTCTATCACCCTGCAGCCACAAATAATAACAACACATAGCAATGTTGTCCATCAGCCCTATCAGTCTGTAATAACAATAGATTATTTATGGCACCCCATCTCGTAAGAGCTCTGAGTGCTTACAAAAATGTAAGGATACACTCGTTTCATCACACAAACACACACACACACACACACACACACACACACACACACACACACAGACGCTCACACAAACACACACAGACGCTCACGCATGCACACCCAAACACACACACAGATGCATGCACACACACACCCAGACACCCACACACAGACGCACGTGCGCACACACCCAGACACCTCTCCCCCCCCCTCCACACACACACACAACAACCACATGCATCACCGGTGATGAATTGGTAAAACAACAGTATGCAGAGGAGAAGAGTTTAAAAAGAAGAAGTTTTGACTTAAAAGAAGAGAGTGAAGACGAATGCTTGATAGAGAGAGGAAGGGAGTTCCAGAGCAGTGTGTGTGTGTGTGTGTGTGTGTGTGTGTGTGTGTGTGTGTGTGTGTGTGTGTGTGTGTGTGTGTGTGTGTGCATGCATGCATTCATGTGTGTGTTGTTAGTGTATGCATGCATGCATGTGTGCATGTGTGCACACACCTTTTTCATAGTTACGCTGTCGACCCTTGTCAACATTATGTGTCAGCTTTTTCTTTTTTTCTTACATGCATTTTTATTGCTGATAACATTTCCATCTCGATGTACGTTATGTGTGCTATACTATGCTTGTTCAGCACTTTGAACCGCAGGGTAGGCGCTTTACAAATTTCCATTATTATTATTATAGTGCAGTGTCCACAACATGACTTAGCTCATACACAAAAAAGTATGCACAAATTTACACTGTACAGGATGTCAGTAATCATATTAACACCACCTCCTCTACATACACTCAACAGTCAAAGTGTGCAGAAATGCCTTTTTACAAACCAAGACAGATATGTTCTTTAAAAAGATGTGTTTTCAGATTTTTCTTGAAAGAAGGGAGAGATGAAGAGTTGCAACATCCTGGTACTGGGTGGTCATTACAGCAGCACTGGCTCAGAGTGATCAGGCAGCTCCTGAGAATATTCCATGTGACCGTGACTTTGTGTGATCGATTGGGCAGCTCCTGAAAACCTTCTGTGTGACTTAGCGTGAGCTATCGGGCAGCTCCTGAAAACCTTCTGTGTGACTTAGCGTGAGCTATCGGGCAGCTCCTAAAAACCTTCTGTGTGACTTAGCGTGAGCTATCGGGCAGCTCCTAAAAACCTTCTGTGTGTCTTAGCGTGAGCTATCGGGCAGCTTCTAAAAACCTTCTGTGTGACTTAGCGTGAGCTATCGGGCAGCTCCTAAAAACCTTCTGTGTGACTTAGCGTGAGCTATCGGGCAGCTCCTAAAAACCTTCTGTGTGACTTAGCGTGAGCTATCGGGCAGCTCCTAAAAACCTTCTGTGTGACTTAGCGTGAGCTATCGGGCAGCTCCTAAAAACCTTCTGTGTGACTTAGCGTGAGCTATCCGGCAGCTCCTAAAAACCTTCTGTGTGGCTTAGCGTGAGCTATCGGGCAGCTCCTAAAAACCTTCTGTGTGACTTAGCGTGAGCCATCGGGCAGCTCCTAAAAAAATTCTGTGTGTCTGTGACTTAGCATGATCGCTCAGGCAGCTCCTGAGAATCTTCTGTGTGACCGAGACTTAGCATGAATTTAAAATAAAAAAAATCTCTGGTGAAGTTCATGTATCT
>JABMCL010000619.1:255000-262500 GCA_018857735.1 Alviniconcha marisindica | reverse complement strand
TGTGCTGACTGTTATTTTGTTTTACCGCATCTCACCACATATTATATACACACACAAAATAAATAAACACAGCACAGAGAGAGAAAGTGAGAGAGAGAGTGCATGGTGTGTGTGTGTGTGTGCATGCGTGTGTGCACGTGTGTGTGTGTGTGTGTGTGTGTGTGTGTGTGCGTGCATGCGTGCGTGCGTGCGTGCATGCATGTGTGCGTGCATGCGTGCGTGAATGCATGCATGCATGTGCAAGGTGTTTGCTAGTAGATCTCTAGTAGTAGTATCACTATCAATAAATGACCACGTATCTGATCAGTTACAGTGATTGTCTGACCGGTTTCCGTAAACCAGCACATGCAAAAGATCCTGGGCATTCTGCCAAAAGTGCAGGTGGCAGGTTACAGCTAAACACCCATACACCTTACATATGTGGCTTTGCATGAAGTGACATGGTGCATGGTTGGATGGTGTACACAGAACTTGTGCCAAGATGGCAGCAGTTTCATGTGGCACCAGCCATGCTAAAGCTGTAAGTACACCCTAGAATCAGCCATGCTAAAGCTGTAAGTACACCCTAGAATCAGCCATGCTAAAGCTGTAAGTACACCCTAGAATCACATGCGAGCACAGTGAGTCTGCTCGAGAGCAGAGAACAGCACTTATATATTATATATAATATAAAAGCAATCATCATGATCATTTTCTATGCTGTTGAATTTACCCAAATGGACTATGCTAAATCTTTCTATTATTACTGTTAGTATTGGCTCACAAGTTTAAGAACAGTGTTTGGCAAAAGAAATAAAGTGGACAGGTCTCGTAAGTCAGGTAGTGAATATCATTCATTAACAACAACACAACAAAATCAACACACAAGGAAGTTAATTAGCACTCGAAAGATGTCACTTAAGCACAACAACAAAGACCTGAGTCTTCTACGGTAACCTGGTATCACTATCAGTGTAAATAAAAAAGGTATATCATTATCATATAAATTCCAACAGAGATACATCGTCTACTTTACATACATGTCAGGTGAGAGTTACTGTAGGCGACTCAGGTCTTTGCTGTTGTGCCTGTGTGACATCTAATTAATTCACTTGTGCGTTGATTCTGCAGGCGCACTCTGGGCCTCGTTCCGTTTCAGATTTGTAACAATGCAACAAACACATTCAGTTTTTGTGCATAACCACACTGTGAGTGTGAGTCAACCGATAAAATCAACCCAGTATACACGGATCATAGACTGTGGCGGACACGTTTTCATAGAATTATTTTTAGTTGCTTCCAAACTCAGCTTTGACATGACAGAGTTGTACACTTTTGTCTAATTATCACGTATGGAAGAGGTGGGGGTAACTATTCAGACAAAATTACCTTAATTGGACAAAGATTCGTCCAGACGCTGGATTGGGAAACAATGCAGCTCAAGCAGAAACAGATAAGTGGTTTAGCTTTTCATCTCATTTTGCCTCGCTTTTCACCGTTGAACTGTTGTTTAAGAGTCATTTTTAAAGCTTGATAAAGGGGATTACCCTGAAAATTTGCATGTTGTGTTTTGTCCTAATAAATAGCGTTCTTTGGAATGTTTTATGCGTTTGGATCTCTTTTTTTCTGCAGTTTTACTTTTAGTTTTAGTGATTTATATGGTAAATAAAAAAGGTGTTGCGTTATTCACCAAAAGTGACAACATTAACAGTAAACAGTTACTGATTTTCTAAAAGTAAAAGCATGTTCATAACATGTTTGATAGAGACACACACACACACAATATATATATATAAGAGAGAGAGAGAGAGAGAGAGAGAGAGAGAGAGAGAGAGAGAGAGAGAGAGAGATAGAGAGAGAGAGAGATTTTCAACACCTAGGCAATGGTGACTCAGTGTATACTTTGGTGTTTGCTTTGTTTGATTTTTGTACATGTATACATGATATATATATATATATATATATATATATATATATATATATATATATATATATATATATATATATATGCATTAACCAACTCCCCGCTCTCATCATGTTTTTAAGTATAATTGTAAAGCACTGACGACTGAGTGCTTTTTAAGAATTTGCGCTTTACAATGATCCTTATTATTATTATCATAAACAAATGTCACAACTGGTGGCCTACAGCGGTAATGTCAGGGTTTGAGTTGCTTTATGTGATGAAGGTGGGGCTTGACAGTTACTGAGTTAGTTCAGCCAGCATAGAATATTATGTGTACCGTCTCTCTATAATACTATAACAGACAGTAGCTCTATAGAAAGAAACTGTGCTGTGTACATAGACCTGCACGCTGACAAAGACAGACACACAGAAAGAGAGCACTGGCTCTGATGAAACTGTGATCTGCACACCCAATCCCACGGGTATGCAGAAAGCCCAACCTGCTTTTACACAAGCCTGCAGTCTGTGTACTTCCTGTAAACTAATATTAGGCTTACCGTCTGTCCTGCAGTCTGTGTACTTCCTGTAAACTAATATTAGGCTTACCGTCTGTCCTGCAGTCTGTGTACTTCCTGTAAACTAATATTAGGCTTACCGTCTGTCCTGCAGTCTGTGTACTTCCTGTAAACTAATATTAGGCTTACCGTCTGTCCTGCAGTCTGTGTACTTCCTGTAAACTAATATTAGGCTTACCGTCTGTCCGCCCCTTTTTGTGCTATCTGTAGATCAGTGGCTGACCTATTTGTTTACTGGTTTGTAAAATGAGCTAGTTTTTTAATTATTACAGTAATATGATTTTTATTTAAAACAAAATTTTAAAATCAGTTGGTCATAATCTTTGTCTTGTCAGATGCAACTGTATTACCTAGATCATTTTTTTTATTTATGCTATGTATTGAGCCTGATATGTGATATGGGTGGTGTGTGTGTGTGCTTGGAGCTCATTTTTGTAGAACTGGGACAGGCCCATTATAAATTAATTTGTTTTTAATCATTATTACTAGCAGGATGTGCTGCTACTGACATTAATTAATTAATGACAATTAGTTCCAGTATGCACAGCAATAATGATACTGATAGTATGGACAGCAGGTTCAATCCCTACTCAGTAAGAAAAAAAAGCATTCTTCCAAGCACTGGACAAGACCAAAAGAGATAAGTGGTATACTCCATATTATCATATATATATATAGCTCTCCATCTCATTTTTCATCATTTTTCACAATTTAACTGTTAATGTTTAAGTGTCATTTTGTAGCTTGATGAAGGGCATTACCCTAAAATTGTGCCCGTGTTTTGTCCTAATAAATAGCATTCTTTTGAACCTTTAAATTTAATGTGTTGGGCCCTACTCACTATGACCAGCTTAAATGCCTTTTTATGGTTTACAACTTTAAAAGAAGAAGAATGTACATTTATCATGCGCTCATCAACGCCCTGAGCACTCACATGATACATATTCCTAGGCTCCTACCAAAACAATTTACATAAAGTATTATTAAAACACTTTTTTTTAAACGGACTACAAACACACACACACACATACACACACATACACACTGACTGTAGCAGAAACTGGGTACTGATATTAGTCAGAATGGAAATACTGTGAGAAGAGGAAGGTTTTCAGTTTGGCTTTAAAAGATGACAGGGTTGAGCAGTGTCTAAGGCCTTGCGGGAGTGAATTCCAAATGTAGGGTCCAAAGCAACAGAAGGTGTGAAAGCCAGGAGTCTTGCATTTGTATTGTTGTATCTATTTATAATATGACATGATATTTAAATTATAATATTTTATATAATATCTATATATAGCGTACCACTACCAGTACCAGCCCAGTGTTGCTGATTTCCTGCTTTGGTGAACTGTACACATTTAATAACTTGCATCCAGAATAATTGCCTCATTTCACTTCTGGTTCCACTGTCATTATTGTTCACTTCTGGTTCTATTGTCATTATTGTTCATTTCCGGGATGTGCACACTGTTTCAAGCGAAAGCCATCCACTGATGAAGCAGTGTTATTATACAGCACTGTTATTTAAAGAAAGAAAAAGTTAAAAAAAAAAAAGAAGGTTTGTTGTTGTTGTTGTTGCTGTTGTTTAAAGCATGGTGGTGTTGCATTATTGAAAACATAGTTTACGTTTGCATCAGCCCCAATACTCAGGTGAACTACCAATTTGGGGCTGATGCAAACGTAAACTATGTTTTCAATAATGCAACACCACCAAGTAATTTGGTGTTTGACGCCCAGTCAGCCATTACGGTTATCTCAGGGCGTTACACATTTTGTCGGTACACAATATCTGTTAAAAAATATGTCCATGTTAAAAACTTATATATATGTATTCAGATTTTTATTTTAAACAGTTGTAAGATGTGGTTAAAACACAAACTGGAAACCTTTTCTTAAATATGCTTTCTCAAGTCAATCTAGAAAACCAATCACTTCGCAAACGTAAGACGGAAGTACAGTGGAGAGAGTTTTTGGAATGAAATATAGTTGAAAGGGCCGGTAGACAGAAACTAGACGTAAGAAAAGAGTGAAAGGGGTGGAGCGGCTTGGTTTAAACACGCCAGGCGCGAGAAGCCGGCTGCATGGGAGCAGTTCACCTGATTTTTAATGACTGCTGGCATCATAATCAATGCAAAATGGCAGATTCTGAAAAGTGAAAGACACTGTGGGGGAAAAAAAAAGCATAATTATGTGCAAATTCGATAAAGTTAATCTGAAACAAGAAAAGCACTGCTTTCTGAGGCTGAATGGTATTCCCAACTTGAGCAAGGGACCGAAAGTGGGGAAAAAACTTTCTTGAAGTTAAAATGAAAGGAATAATTAAGGATTTTAAAATTAAGAAAAAAAAAAAAATACACTGTTGACTGTACATAGACACATCCATCATTACTGACAAAACATTTATCAGAAATATACTGTTATTATAATTATTTGTTTTGTTTTTTCTTCCTTTTTTGGTTGTTGTTGTTTTCTTTCTTTTTTTCTCTTTTTTTTTCTCCCCTTCTTCCTTTTTTCTTTTTCTTTCTTCTTCCTCTCTCTCTCTCTCTCTCTCTCTCTCTCTCTCTCTCTTTAATGCTACGAGATTTATGAAATTCTCTAAACTTATAGTTATACTAGTTATAAATACTTTCATAGTTTCATAATCTGGTGTCTGATTATAGATATATATATATATAATTCATATAATTTATATTTACAGTGCAGGGGTTCATGGCTGATTGTCTTGTTAAAATAAATTCTAACTGAAATATAACATAGTTATTGCAATCCAGTGCATGGGTTTAATTTTGGGTTAAGGCTGGACAAGAACACCGTGAGATTGTTTCAAATCTTCATACTCACAGTCAACATTTGCGCACACTCATCAGTAACTTCCCAACCTCCTTGAATTTTATCTAAACACAGTGCAACTTCATGTATGTATACATACTGGTTAAAATCTAGTAAGAGTAAGATGATTACACACACACACACACACAAAGCACCTGTGTTCTCTCTCTCTCTCTCTCTCTCTCTCTCTCTCTCTCTCTCTCTCTCTCTCTCTCTCTCTCTCTCACACACACACACACACACACCCACACACACCCACACACAAAGCGCCTGTGTTCACCTTTTGAAAGACTTTTTGAGAAAGACTCGACAAGACCCAACCGCCAGGCCCTTGCGGCAACACGCAACGACCCCCCCCCCCCCCCCCCCCCCCCCGGGGCGGGGAGGATTCTTCTTCTACTGGCAGTGGCAGAATACAATAAATATTTTCAAAAATGCTGAATGTGACAAGGAGAAGACGAAGATCAGACGAAGAGACTTAACAGTTTTGCATAAAATTAAATTAAATTACAAAATGCCGTGTTTATTTGCTTACCCAGAAAGCCTCCGAATAGCGCGTCAGCTTTGTCATTGTCTGGATAATGCCGTTTCCTTTTTGATAAATCCTCACGTGCCCCTCACACCAGTGACGGTATCATCAGTTGGCAAATGTCTGGTCTCCAACGCAGCAACCTGGATTGACGAAGGTCGTGTTATCCTTACTCCTTCGTCTGACAGACACTGATAAGAGGACACAGACCGGACAGCGACTTCGGTGACCACTTCAAAGATTTCCTGACCACTCGACAAACAAGTCGACGGACTCCTAGTCAACAGCCGCTACAACACCAACGACTCTAGCCTTCAAAGGGACTCTTCGTCATTGTCACGCAGCGGGTGAACAACTTCCCTGTTCGAAATTACGCACGAGTCCAAAGCAAAAAGGATGCATGCGATTTTGGTACTCCATTCACACTCTCACAACAAGGAAGTTCTCGTGGAAGTGAGGGAGACAAGTCATAAGGAGGATTGTGGATGACTTCCCCTACCTACTTTCGGTATCATTGTCCTTGTCGAGTCTTCTTTTTGGTATCATTTTGCCGATGCTGATTATTTGTGTGAGCAAGTGCTCTTTGTATACGTTCTTACAGTAATCCCGCCCCGGTTATCAGATCCACGCAATTTTATTACTGTATCGCTAGTAACCATTGAACCGGAGCAGACGACGCTTTTGTTTTGAAGCGCTGCGTGTAGCGTAGGCCTAACGGCGTCTCACGGCTTCACACAGCCGACCGGCCGATAGCCGGGGTGCGCCAGATTCAGACCTGGTTCTCCCCTTTCACATTTTGATCGCTTGTTGTTTGTTTACCTACTCATTCCTTTTTATGCACCAAGCCATGTGTAATATAATTTGGCATCTATTAGAATGTGTACGTGTTGTTTACAGACGCAGGATCGAGCTAAATCAGTAGCCGATGCCTCAAAGTAAATAGTAAGTAAACATGGTGCTTAACCTCCACAGAAACCGTACGGCTTATTAGGGACGGGGAGAAGGGGGGGGAAGGGAGTATGGGGGTGGGGGGAGAGGGAGACTGATTAACCTATCGCTACACTGTCACCACCAGAATGACTTCTGCATTAAGATGGGCAGCGATGAGAGCCATTTTAATGTTTCAGTAGGAAGTGATGGACAAAGTTACAAGACAGTGTCCACAAACCACAACCTTTTTGAAAAGAAAGGAGAGCCGAAGCGGTATCGAACCGAGGTCCTTCCGCTTACCAGCCTCGTAACGCCTTACCACTAGGCCAAACCGGCTCACAGCCCGATGCCTCATTTCTTTCTTGGTGTTTTACGTCCACGGAGGCGAGATGGCCTATTAGGGACGGGCCGATGCCTCGCTAGGTCTGTTCTTTTTATAGCCCTCGAGTGCAAGGTGCAGCCTTCTCTGTTTAGTAGTGAATCATTGTTTTGACTCGATTAACCGCTTCACTGCCATGGTGTCACTTGAAAACAACCATTAAATGTAGGAAATTTTAAATCCTTAAGCCTTTTTGTGTTTCTCGCATTAGCATGTGAAAGGATTTTCATCAAAACCCACACTATTGAAATTAGATTCGTTATAGGAGCAGGAAATACATTGTTTTCAGGCGCGTATGCGCACTTTTCAGCCTGAAAATTGTACGTGCTGGGGCAGTGAAGGGGTTAAAGTAATTAGGTGTTGATCAGTGCTT
>JABMCL010000619.1:245000-250000 GCA_018857735.1 Alviniconcha marisindica | reverse complement strand
GCCCCAGAGTACGTATCTAACCTGTACACACACACTCCCTCACGCTATTCCAATTCTAGGAACTATAATCTTAGTTTGCCTAGGCCAAGGATAGACGTATTCAAAACAAGCATATCCTTCTCTGGTGCTTATCTATGGAACAACCTACTTCTGACAGTCATATCTTGTCAGTCACTTAGCTCCTTCAAGCGTAAACTTCGTGAACACCTTGAAGCAGTTACATAGGATGGACTAATCCTTCCGACTGCTTGTGATAGTGCCCCCTTGACTAGTTGTTAGACAGGTTTGAATTGAACCTAAACTAAACAATCCTTGTAAAATAAAAGTTTTCGAGTTCGAGTTCGAGTTCTGATTTCTTCTTCTCCTCCTCTCTCCTCTCTCTCTCTCTCATCTCTCTCTCTCTCTCTCTCTCTCTTTCTCTCTGGTCTCTCTCTCTCCCTTCTTCTTCTTCGTCTCTTCTTTTTCTGCTTAATTTTTTCTGTTTTCTTCTATTCTTCCTTCTGCTTCTTCTTCTTTTCTTCTTCTTCTGCTTCTTCTTCTGCCCTTCTTCTCTTTTCTTCCTTCTTCCCTTCTTCTTCTTCTTATTCTTTCTTCTGCTTCTTCTTCTTCTGCCTTCTTCTTCTTCTTCTGCTTCTTCTTCTTCTTCTTATTCTTCTTCTCTTTGCTTCTGTCTTCTTCTTCTTCTTCTTTCTCCTTCTCTTCTTCTTCTGCTTCTTCTTCTTCTGCCTTCTCTTCTTTCTTCTTATGCTTCTTTTTCTGCTTCTTCTTCTTCTGCTTTCTTCTTCTTCTTTCTTCTTCTTCTTCTTCTTTCTGCTTCTTTTCTGCTTCTTCTTCTTCTTCGCTTCTTCTTCTGCTTCCTTTCCGGGTGGTTTTCTTCTTCTTCTTCTTATGCTTCTTCTTCTGCTTCTTCTTCTTCTTCTTCTGCCTACTTCTTCTTCTTCTTGTGCTTCCTTATTCTTCTCCTTCTTCTTCTTTATTCTGCTTCTTCTTCTTCTTCTGCTTCTTCTTCTGCTTCTTCTTCTCTTCTTCTTCTTCTTTCTGCTTCTTCCTTCTTCTTCTTCTTCTTCTTCTCTTCTTCTTCTTTCTTCTGCTTCATTCTTCTTCTTCTGCTTTCTCTTATGCTTCTTCTTCTTCTTCTTCTTCTTCTTCTTATGCTTCTTCTTCTTATTCTTCTGTTTTCTTCTTCTTGCTTCCTTCTTCTTCTTCTTCTTCTTCTGGCTTCTTCTTCTTCTTCGTCTTTTCTTGCTTCTTCTTCTTCTCTTCTTCTGCTTTTCTTTTCTTCTTATTTCTTCTTTCTTCTTCTGCTTCTTCTTCTTCTTCTATTCCTTCTGCTTCTTCTCTTCTTCTTTTCTTTTCTGCTTCTCTTTCTTCTTCTTCTTCTTCTCTTCTTGTTCTTTCTTCTTCTTTCTCCTTCTTCTTCTTCTTCTTCTTCTTCTTCTGCTTCTTTCCTTCTTCTTCTTCTTTCTTCTTCTTTCTTCTGCCTTCTTCTTCCTTCTTCTTATTCTTCTTCTCCTTCTTCTTATTCTTCTTCTTCTTCTTCTTCTTCTTCTCTTCCTTATTCTCCTTCTCCTTTTCTTCCTTCTTCTTCTTCTTCTCCTTTCTTCTTTTCTTCTTCTTCTGCCGACCTTATCTAGAGTTTTTGTTGCCGTGCGTTGGTGGGAGTTGTGTTCGTGGCCGGACACTTTGTTAACACGAACGTTTGTTGAACCACTCAGGGGTGTATGGTGCAACCCAACACTGTCATAAGTAAGTCACCGAAACCCCCTGCAGTGATTGCTCTGCTGTTAACAGGAACAGGTTTCAAATTCAACATTGTTTACGGTCCACAGGACACCGCCAGGGGACTGTTAAGGAAGGGGATCCCAGGACGTCCACCGCGACCTTCAACACAGTTTCATTGAGCTCTGCGAGACTACAGTTCAAGTTTGAATGGGGTTGCTTTGTACGCTCCACAGAGACCATAGGGACTGTTAGGGAACGGGGACCCCAGGGCGTCCACCTCGAACTTTCACACGGTTCCTGAACTATGACATACTGCAGTTCAAGTTCATTGATGCTTTACGTCCACAGAGACCAAACTAACCTTAATGGACTGTTATGGACGGGGAGCCCAGGACGTCCACCTCGACCTTCAAACAGCTCCTGAGCTCTGAGAGACTACAGTTCAATGTCGCTCTACGTCCACAGAGACCGTAAGGGACATTAGGGACCCCCGCCCAGGACGTCCACCTCGACCTTCAAACGCTCCTGAACTCGGAAGGGGGCCTAATCAGCGTTGTTTACGTCCACCAGAGACCCATAATTTTGAGTATTAGGGACGGAAGCGGGCGTGGGGGGGGGGGGGGGATGCGGGGCGATACAAAGATTAGGTCGCATCACTGCTGACGTAATGATAATAACGATAACGAAAATTTCTGAGGCGCCTACCCCGCGGCAAACTTCATAGATAATGCAAGTGGAGACAGAGACTGTCATCAACTTAACAAACTGCTAACACATAATGTACACATCAGCACGGGTTCAGTCATGACTGTGCCTCCCGCCCGCACGCCCGCACACACACACACACACACACACACACACACACACACACACACACACACACACACACACACACACACACACAACAAAACACGCACACGCACGCAAGCACGCCCCACACACACGCACACACACACACACACACACACACACACACACACACACACACACACACACACACACATACATGTACACACGCACATGCACGCATGCACACAATGTACACACGCACACGCACGCACACATGCACTCACACACGTACGCACACATACACACACACACACACACACACACACACACTCACACACACACACACACACACTTATTCTTGCTGGTGTCAGTGTGTTGTGACACAGCCCAAGCCTTGACGTTCCTACAGATGTCAATGTGTTGTGACAGTCCAAGCCTTGGTGTTCTTGCGGGTGTAAGTGTGTTGTGACGCAGTCCAAGCCTGGGTGTTCTTGCTGGTGTTAGTGTGTTAATTGTGACACAGCCCAAGCCTTGGTGTTCTTGTTGGTGTCAGTGTGTTGTGACACAGCCCAAGCCTTGGTGTTCTTGCTGATGTCAATGTGTTGTGACAAGTTAAATCTCCCAGGAATGAAATGTTTGGTCAGTTATTTGCAGAATGCTCTTTTGTGTCTGTGACTTGCACAGAAAGTCAGTGGCGCATTCACTCTTCTGCTTTCAGTTTGTACTTGTTAGGCAGATTGATTTTTAAAAAAAGTTTTTATAATATATTTTTTAATTATAATTTTGTTTTTTTGTTTTGTTATTATTGATTTTTTATATATATTTATATATATATATAAATTTAAAAAAGAGGGGGGGGGGAGCAACTTCACTGAAGTTTAGTTATTCTGTTGATTTGAAAAAGTACATCTTGTTACTCCCCTTATTGTTACATGCATTTAATTCTAGTGTTATAGCACACACACACACACACATACACACACACACACACACACACACACACACACACACACACACACACACACACACATACTCACACACACACACACACACACACACACACAACACACACACACACACACACACACACACACACACACACACACACACACACACATGTGCCTGCATAAACATACACACACGTGCCCGCATAAACATACACACACAAACACATGAACACACACACATACACATGAACACACACACATACACATGAACACACACACACACACACACACACACACATGCACACACACACGTGCACACACACACGTGCACACACACACACACACACACATTTTAACCAAAAAAAGGCACATCAAGTGTAATAAATGTGCAAAACTTTATTAGTTCAAATTCAAATTGAACTGCCACAGACATATTCAAAATGTAAAACAGTCCACTCATAAACCAAGCCATAATTATATCTTGGTCAATACTGCACAGACACTTATCACAGATTTAAAAAGATGAACTTGTAATAAAAATTTTTTGCACCTCTGACAGGACAAAAACAATGTACAGGTCATCACCAGTATAAAATGCTTCCTCAAGGCCTTAAAAGTCAGGCTGCATTAAACAGGGGTATACATGTCAGTCTGGTCACTCAACATGAGGGTAATCACTAAATGTGAACAGCAAAGATTACACACTGAAACTGCATCATATCAAAATTCAGGTCAAAGCACAAGACAATGATAGTGGCCCCTTGCCCTTGTCAATGCTGTTGTCGTAAATGTCACAATGTAAAACAACAAAAACAACCAAAATTAAAACATATTTGTCTCAAAGTCACAACACTCGTATTTATTGATCTAGGGATACTAGGCAATTTTTTTACAGCAGCCTGTACATGTAAAGGTGGTCCCCAAAATCAGCTCAGCACAAAGTCACCCCAAATCAACAGCAGTTTACAGTATAAAGTCACCCCAAATCAACAGCAGTTTTCAGTATAAAGTCACCCCAAATCAGCAGCAGTTTTCAGTATAAAGTTTTCCCAAATTGACAGCAGGTTTCAGTGTAAAGATGGTCCTCAAATCAAACTCAGCACAAAGTTGCCCCAAATCAACAGCAGTTTCTGGTATGAAGTCTTCCCAAGCTGACAGCAGTTTTCAGTGTAAAGATGCCCCAAACCAACAGCAGTTTTCCATGTAAAGACATTATCCAAAAGTCAATCACAGCTAGGTACTTTTGAATTGGAAACCAACAATAATATCAGAATATAAAACAGGGGATTAGCATGGACGGATCAGATACACATTATACATCAGCATGGACAGATCAGATACACATTATACATATGTACATTTGCACATTTGTGGTGCGCACACCAATAAAAATAACTCTACCACAACTATACCATATATTTTTAACACAGCATGCCCAAAATATCAGTAAACTGTTGGGAAAAAAACCTCCTGATATTCTGAGGAAGAAGTGGGATGAATGTATTATTATTCACAAAATCACAGCACTGTATCATTTTAGGT
>JABMCL010000619.1:215000-240000 GCA_018857735.1 Alviniconcha marisindica | reverse complement strand
AGTGAGACTACACGTCAACTCATGCCAAGCAAGTGAGACTACACATGTCAACTCATGCCAAGCAGCAAGTGAGACTACACATGTCAACTCATGCCAAGCAGCAAGTGAGATTACACATTTCAACTCGTGCCAAGCAGCAACTAGACTGCACATGTCAACTCATGCCAAGCAGCAAGTGAGATTACACATGTCAACTCATGCCGAGTAAGTGAGATTGCACATGTCAACTCATGCCAAGCAGCAAGTGAGACTACACATGTCAACTTATGCCAAGCAGCAAGTGAGATTGCACATGTCAACTCATGCCAAGCAGCAAGTGAGATTGCACATGTCAACTCTTGCCAAGCAGCAATAGACTACACACGTCAACTTATGCCAAGCAGCAAGTGAGACTACACATGTCAACTTATGCCAAGCAGCAAGTGAGACTAAACATGTCAACTCATGCCAAGCAGCAAGTGAGACTAAACATGTCAACTCATGCCAAGCAGCAAGTGAGACTACACATGTCAACTCATGCCAAGCAGCAAGTGAGACTACACATGTCAACTCATGCCAAGCAGCAACTAGACTGCACATGTCAACTCATGCCAAGCAGCAACTAGACTGCACATGTCAACTTATGCCAAGCAGCAAGTGAGATTGCACATGTCAACTTATGCCAAGCAGCAAGTGAGACTACACATGTCAACTCATGCCAAGCAGCAACTAGACTGCACATGTCAACTTATGCCAAGCAGCAAGTGAGATTGCACATGTCAACTCTTGCCAAGCAGCAACTAGACTGCACATGTCAACTTATGCCAAGCAGCAAGTGAGATTGCACATGTCAACTTATGCCAAGCAGCAAGTGAGACTACACACTTCAGCTCATGCCAACCAGTGGGAGAGATGCAACGCAACACACGCTAACATGGCATGCCAGTATACACCTAAGAGAAACAAAAAAGCAAATGATATGCTCATGCACCACATAAAACAAAATGAAACAAAACCAAAAGGTTTTTTTTCCTATTGTATCACAGCGATGCCATTGGCAAGGAAAAAACGCAAATCATTACCATGCATTTGAACATACCTTAATCTGGCGATGCGGGACAAGGCGAAAAGGAGAGAGGAAAAAAATGTTATTCTGTTGTATCACTTCACAGTGTCACTTCACAGTGTTATTTCACAGTGTCAGACTCTAGGTATTCAATACCTGAAAAGCAACTTTAACTGGTACCACACAGCCAAGTCTGATATCACACAGCCAAGTCTGATATCACACAGACAAGTCTGATATCACATAGCCAAGTCTGATATCACACAGCCAAGTCTGATACTGCACAGCCAAGTCTGATATCACACAGCCAAGTCTGATATCGCACAGCCAAATCTGATAACGCACAGCCAAGTCTGATATCACACAGCCAAATCTGATCTCGCACAGCCAAATCTGATAACGCACAGCCAAATCTGATAACGCACAGCCAAGTCTGATACGACACAGCCAAATCAGATACGCACAGCCACATCTGATACCGCACAGCCAAATCTGATAACGCACAGCCAAATCTGATACGGTACAGCTAAATCTACCTGATACCGCACAGTCAAATCTAACTGGTACTGCAAGCCAAAATAATCTGATACCACCCGACCAAATCTAACTGATGCCAAAGAGCCAAATCCGATGCTGCACAGCAAAATCACACATTAATGGGGAACTGAAACAATGATGCAATCTGTCCTGAAAACGTACGAATGTACAAAGATGTCCTGAACATGTACATGTGTACAAAGATGTCCCGAACATGTACAAGTGTACAAAGATGTCCTGAACATGTACAAACTGTACTCTGGAAACAAGGCCTTCAGGAGGTCCTTGACGTACAGCAGGAACAGGGTTGGTCCCAGGGGGGATCCCCGGGGGACACCGGATTTTACTGGGGTGAACTTTGACCTGACTGATCCTTCCACGACTACAGCCTGTCTTCTATCAGCCAAGGAAGAAGTTCTCTCTCCAGAGGTTGACCTTCCCCAAGACTCCACAGCAGTGAAGTTTGTGGATGAGGAGATTGTGGCATACCCTGTCAAATGCCTTGGAAAAATCTATAACTAGGACATCTTCCTGGCAGCCTCTCTCCGTGGCTTCAGAAACCTTGTTCCCAAACCCCAGCAGCTGTGATTCACAAGAATGTCCTGCAAAAGGAAGTGCTCTTTTTCTTGGTAAAACTATGCCTGCAGATGCCTCTCCGTCTGGGTAAAACAGCACCTGTACGTACACCTTTGTCATGGTAAAGCTACACCCACACATACCTGTTTATCGAGTTTATCTCTTCCCCAAACTTGAGTTCGACCATCCGTTCCAAAACCTCGTTCTGGTCCCCACACTGCAGATGCTTCTCCAACAAGGTAAAACTACACCTGTATGCACTCCTTTGTCAAGGTAAAGTTTGGCCATCTGGTCTGTAACCTCTTTCTGGTCCCTGTACCATGGATGCCACTCCGTCAAAGTAAAACTACACCTGTGCATATACCTCTGTCAAGGTAAAGCGACACCCACACGTACCTCCTTATCGAGCTCTATCTCCTCCCCATACTCGAGTTGGGCCATCTGTTCTGTAACCTCTTTCTGGTCCCTGTACTACAAATGCCTCTCCGTCAAGGTAAAACTACACCTGCATGGTAAAACTATACCCCTAGATGCCTCTCCGTCAAGGTAAAACTACACCTGTATGGTAAAACTATACCCCTAGATGCCTCTCCGTCAAGGTAAAACTACACCTGTATGGTAAAACTATACCCCTAGATGCCTCTCCGTCAAGGTAAAGCTACACCTGTATGGTAAAACTATACCCCTAGATGCCTCTCCGTCAAGGTACAGCTACACCTGTATGGTAAAACTATACCCCTAGATGCCTCTCCGTCAAGGTAAAACTACACCTGTATGGTAAAGCTATACCCCTAGATGCCTCTCCGTCAAGGTAAAACTACACCTGTATGGTAAAACTATACCCCTAGATGCCTCTCCGTCAAGGTACAGCTACACCTGTATGGTAAAACTATACCCCTAGATGCCTCTCCGTCAAGGTAAAACTACACCTGTATGGTAAAACTATACCCCTAGATGCCTCTCCGTCAAGGTACAGCTACACCCACACGTACCTCTTTATCGAGCTCTATCTCCTCCCCGAACTTGAGTTGGGCCATCTGTTCCGTGACCTCTTTCTGGTCCCTGTACTGCGTCATCACCGTGTACTTGAAGGTGAGGTGGTCGATGGGCAGCTCGTAGAGACGCGCGTAGTTCTGCAGCGTGCCCGTCAGGAACCCTGTCATCGACACACAGCAAGGCCTTCCGCTCACTTCCTTCCTTAAAAACATGTGTGTGTGTGTGGATGTTTGTGCTTGCATGCATGTGCGTGGGTGCGTGCGTGCGTGCATGCGTGCGTGTGTGTGTGGATGTGTGTGTGTGTGGATGTTTGTGCTTGCATGCGTGTGCGTGCGTGGGTGCGTGCATGCGTGTGTGTGTGTGTGTGTGTGTGTGTGTGTGTGTGTGTGTGTGTGTGTGTGTGGTTTGTGCTTGCATGCGTGTCCGTGCGTGGGTGCGTGCGTGCATGTGTGTGTGTGTATGTTTGTGCCTGCATGCGTGTGCGTGCGTGCATGCGTGTGTGTGTGTGTGTGTGTGTGTGTGTGTGTGTGTGTGTGTGTGTGTGTGTGCACATAGATATTCCTTACTTGTTTGTGTTCAGGTGTGGCCGTATTGTAACCTCGGGTGTGGAAGAAACACTCTTAAACTGTGAATTTTTTATACAGATGGATATTGCTAGCTTGTTTGTTTTCAGGTGTGGCCGTATTGTAATATTATAACCTTGGGTGTAGAAGAAACAGTATTAAACTGTGAATCCGTTATACAGACAGATATTGCTAGCATGTTTGTTTTCATGTGTGGCCGTATTGTAACCTTGAGTGTAGAAGAAACACTCTTAAACTGTGAATCTGTTACAAACATAGATATTGCTAGCTTGTTTGTTTTCATGTGTGGCCAAATCGTAACCTTGAGTGTAGAAGAAACACTCTTAAACTGTGAATCTGTTACACACATAGATATTGCTAGCTTGATTGTGGTTCATGCATGGCCGTATTGTAACCTTGAGTGTAGAAGAAGCCGGAGAGCCAGTAGGATCTGGGCGCGCCATGTCTGATCCAGTTGTCGATGAAGGCACAGCGCAGAACCAGGTCGTTCACCCAGCTACCCAGAGGCTTGAGGGACGGGTAGGCGGCGTTGGACCACAGCCCGGGTACCTGGTAAAGAACAATGGACAGCGGTCAAAACGGCTGGTCAGCACACCAATCGAGTTGAGCCCTAAGCGCTTCACAACGGCAGCTACAGCTCTGTTCCCCGCTTCTGAGCAGACTCACTGTGCTGCAGCTATGTGCAACTCTGAATGAGTGGCTGCAGTTATGTGCAACTCTGAATGAGTGGCTGCAGCTATGTGCAACTCTAAATGAGTGACTGCAGTTATGTGCAACTCTGAATGAGTGGCTGCAGCTATGTGCAACTCTAAATGAGTGACTGCAGTTATGTGCAACTCTGAATGAGTGGCTGCAGCTATGTGCAACTCTGAATGAGTGACTGCAGCTATGTGCAACTCTGAATGAGTGGCTGCAGCTATGTGCAACTCTGAATGAGTGACTGCAGCTATGTGCAACTCTGAATGAGTGGCTGCAGCTATGTGCAACTCTGAATGAGTGACTGCAGCTATGTGTGACTCTGAATGAGTGACTGCAGCTATGTGTGACTCTGAATGAGTGACTGCAGTTATGCGCAACTCTAAATAAGTAACTGCAGTTATGTGCAACTCTGAATGAGTGACTGCAGTTATGTGCAACTCTGAATGAGTGACTGCAGCTTTGCGCAGCGCTTTTGGAATGTGGTTACAGAGGCGCCGGTGCCCCGTGAAACTGCTGCTGTCTCTGCGCAAGTTCTGTGTACACCATGCAAACATGTATGTCACTTTATTTGAATCCAGATACATAGGTTGCATGCGTGTTTAGCTGTTATCTGCTACCTGCACTTCTGGCAGAATGACCGGGATCTTTTACGTGCTACTGCGGTAACATGGGGGTGGAACTGACAATGAAATAAAAGTCAGCACAGAAAGTTGACCCTGGAGAAGAAAATTATTCACCACTCCTGCCAGGATTCGAACCTGAGAACTTTTAATCAGCAGACTGAAAGTGGACCACAACCTAGCATCAGCATTAGGTCCATAGTTCGTCATTAACCCAGGACACTTACTGACTTTGGACAACATTAACCCAGGACACTTACTGACTTTGGACATTAACACAGGACACTTACTGACTTTGGACAACATGAACCAAGGACACTTACTGACTTTGGACAACATGAACCCAGGCCACTTACTGACTTTGGACATTAACACAGGACACTTACTGACTTTGGACAACATGAACCCAGGACACTTACTGACTTTGGACAACATGAACCCAGGGCACTTACTGACTTTGCACATTAACACAGGACATTTACTGACTTTGGACCACATTGACACAGGACACTAACTTTGGACCACATTAACCCAGGACACTAACTTTGGACTACATTTGGACCACATTAACACAGGACACTAACTTTGGACCATTGTTCATCATTAGTACAGCACCTTTGGACCTCAGAATGACACAGAATACTGACTTTAGACCTTTCTTCATCACTAACATAGGATACTACTTTTGAGACAATAGTAACAAGGGATACTAACTGTGGACCATCGTTCGTCACTAACACATAATACTAACTTTGGACCACGTTAACACAGGATACCTGTCCAGTCTGTACTCTAGTCGGGAGAGTGACAGGTGCGTCAGAAACCGGCCTGCATCTACAGCACTGCAACAGCTCGCTTATAGCTACCTGGTTGTTGAGGAAGGCGGAGAAGACCTTGTCCAGACTACACTAACGGGGAGAATGACAGGTGCGTCAGAAAGCAGGTCTGCATCTACAGCACTGCAACAGCTCGTTTATAGCTACCTGGTTGTTGAGGAAGGCGGAGAAGACCTTGTCCAGCTCCTCGCTCATCACGACGAATCCCTTGATGGCCTTCTTCAGCTGCTCCAGCGAGTTCTGTGGGCCAACAGCGCAAGCATGATTATTACCACTGTCATCGTCGGCACCATCACCACCATCATCACCAACTACACCACCATCATCTCTAATAACACCAGTATTAATACCACCATCACCACAAAACCCCCACTGTCATCGTCGGCACCATCACCATCATCAACACCAAGTACACCACCACCATCTCTAATAACACCAGTATTAATACCACCATCACCACAATCATCATCATCATCCCCAACATCACCATCACCACTAGTAACACCACCACCACCACAACCACCATCGACATCCCCATCAGCACCACCGACACCACCATTATCAAAATCACCTGACGGCCTTCAACACCGAGAAGGAGGCTAGGTGCTCAAGACACCTCCATTTACAGACATGCCTCTGTTGCCTGCCACAGCTGCTGATTCACTGACGCTGCGTTTCACGCACGACTGATGTTGTCAGGCAGTCTAGGGAAGACGAGGCTGCTTTTCACGCACGACTGATGTTGTCAGGCAGTCTAGGGAAGACGAGGCTGCTTTTCACGCACGACTGATGTTGTCAGGCAGTCTAGGGAAGACGAGGCTGCTTTTCACGCACGACTGATGTTGTCAGGCAGTCTAGGGAAGACGAGGCTGCTTTTCACGCACGACTGATGTTGTCAGGCAGTCTAGGGAAGACGAGGCTGCTTTTCACGCACGACTGATGTTGTCAGGCAGTCTAGGGAAGACGAGGCTGCTTTTCACGCACGACTGATGTTGTCAGGCAGTCTAGGGAAGACGAGGCTGCTTTTCACGCACGACTGATGTTGTCAGGCAGTCTAGGGAAGACGAGGCTGCTTTTCACGCACGACTGATGTTGTCAGGCAGTCTAGGGAAGACGAGGCTGCTTTTCACGCACGACTGATGTTGTCAGGCAGTCTAGGGAAGACGAGGCTGCTTTTCACGCAGGATTGATGTTGTCAGGCAGTCTAGGGAAGACGAGGCTGCTTTTCACGCATGACTGATGTTGTCAGGCAGTCTAGGGCAGATGAGGCTGCTTTTTCATGCATGACTGATGTTGTCAGGCAGTCTAGGGCAGATGAGGCTGCTTTTCACGTATGACTGATGTTGTTAGGCAGTCTAGGGCAGATGAGGCTGCTTCTTCATGCATGACCGATGTTGTCAGGCAGTCTAGGGCAGATGAGGCTGCTTTTTCATGCATGACTGATGCTGTGAAGGGGAGGGCGGGGCAGAAGGTGGGGCGGGGGTTGTGTCTTACCTTGATGACCTTCAGCAGCTTGTTGAAGCGGTCCACTTCCTGTTCCAGCACTGTGGTCAGGGAGTTGAGGCGGCCCTTGCTGTCGGGCTGGAACCAGCAATGCAACACTTCTATACACCTGTCACTGTCAGACCTATACCGGTCACTGTCAGACCTATACCCGTCACTGTAAGATCCATACTGGTCACTCTCAGACCTACACCGGTCACTGTCAGACCCATACTGGTCACTGTCAGACCTACACCGGTCACTGTCAGACCCATACTGGTCACTGTTAGACCTACACCGGTCACTGTCAGACCCATACTGGTCACTGTCAGACCTACACCGGTCACTGTCAGACCCATACTGGTCACTGTCAGACCTACACAGGTCACTGTCAGACCCATACTGGTCACTGTCAGACCTATACAGGTCACTGTCAGACCTACACCGGTCACTGTCAGACTTATACTGGCCAATCACTGTCAGACCTGTACTGGTCACTGTCAGACCTACACTGGTCACTGTCAGACATATACTGGTCACTGTCAGACTTACACTGGTCACTGTCAGGGTTATTCTGGTTACTGTATAGGTCTGACTAGTTAGTGTCACAATGAATCCAACAACATAACTCTTAAACTGGTCACTGTCAAACCTACACTGGTCACTGTCAGATCTATACTCACTGTCAGACCTATATTGGTTACTGTCAGATCTACACTGGTCACTGTCAGACCTATAGTCACTGTCAGACCTATACTCACTGTCAGATCTACACTGGTCACTGTCACGTTTTATACTGGTCACTGTCAGGGTTATACTGTTACTGCCACACCTATACTGGTTATTGTCACAATGAATCCAACAACACAAGACTTACAGTGGTCATTGTCAGACTTATACTGGTCACTGTCTGACGTATACTGGTCACTGTCTGACGTATACTGGTCACTGTCAGATGTATAGTGGTCACCGCCACACTGAAACCAACAACACAAGACTTCTACCGGACACTGCCAGGCTGAAAACCAACAACAACCACAACAGCACAGTACCTGGAACATGTCCTGGCTGGCTAACTCAATGTCCAGCTTGTCCATCAGCTTGCCCAGGATGTTCTCACACAGGTCCGTGGCGATATCGTCGTTGGACTTGCCCACCCCGCCGGAGGAGGTACGCGGCTGGACCTCCAGGATGGTGGTGATGAGCGCATTGGTCTCCTGGGTCTGGAAGGCGATGTTGGCATTCTCGTGCATGCCGAAGATCTCCGGCTCATCGTTCTGAGGGAGCTCCTCGATGTACTGGCGGTACTCGTTGATGGTCTCGTACATCGGGGCGTAGTAGATGCCTGAAGTGAAAAGGCGTTTGGGTTTGGACCTGTTCTCTTTCAGAGACTGGTTGGTTGTTTGGGGTTACTCTCCTCTCTTTTCCACCCACAACCCATCAGCTTTTATGAGTGTATGTGTAGGGTGTGTGTGCGTGCGTGTGTGTGTGTTTGTGTGTGTGTGCACATGTGTGTGTGTGTGTGTGTGTGTGTGTGTGTGTGTGTGTGTGTGTGTGTGTGTGTGTGTTTGTGTGTGTGTGTGCATGTGTGTGTGGTGTTGTGTGTGTGGTGTGTGTGTGTGTGTGTGTGTGCATGTGTTGTGTGTGTGTGTGTGTGTGTGTGTGTGGTGTGTGTTGTGTGTGTGGTGTGGTGCGTGCGTGCGTGTGCGTGCGTGCGTGCGTGGTGGTGCATGCGTGTGTGTGTGTGTGTGTGTGGGGTGTGTGTGTGTGTGTGCATGTGAGTGTGTGTGCATGCGTGTTTTGTGTGCATGTGTGTGTTTTGTGTGTGTGTGTGTGTGTGTGTGTGGTGTGTGTGTGTGTGTGTGTGTGTGTTGTGTGTGTGTGTGTGTTTTGTTGTGTTTTTGTGTTTTTGTTGTTTGTGTGTGTTGTGTGTGTGTGTGTGTGTTGTTGTGGGTGTATTGTAGTCTGGTGTGTCTGGGTGTTGTTGTGTATGAGGGGGAATACTTGTAGTCTGGATCAGGTCTTGGCTGTTGTATCTGTGTTACCTGAGGGGGAATACTTGTAGTGGATCTTGGGCTGTTGTATCTGTGTTACCTGAGGGGGAATACTTGTAGTCTGGATCTTGGGCTGTTGTATCTGTGTTACCTGAGGGGGAATACTTGTAGTCTGGATCTTGGGCTGTTGTATCTGTGTTACCTGAGGGGGAATACTTGTAGTCTGGATCTTGGGCTGTTGTATCTGCGTTACCTGAGGGGGAATACTTGTAGTCTGGATCTTGGGCTGTTGTATCTGCGTTACCTGAGGGGGAATACTTGTAGTCTGGATCAAGTGTCTTGGGCTCGAAGAATGTTCTCAGCACGGTGCGCAAACATCGTTGATCCAGGAAGTCCGTCACACGACCGCCATACGTAATCTAGACACACCAAACCCCAAAAAGATGCTGAAATTTGATAAACATCTTGGAGATGGTGAGCAGAGCAGATAATTCAGGCATGCGCACTCGCGTTGCTGCACTGATAACACACACACACACATACACACACGCACGCACGCACACACACACGCGCACATACACACACACACGTACACACACACACCCCCCCCCCCCCCCCCCTTCCCCGATCTTTCAATCTTCCCCTTCCCTTCGCCATTCTCTTTCCCTTTGCCCTTCTCTTTAGTCCTCTTTAGTCCTCTCTCTGTCCCTTCGCCCTTCTCTGCCCTTCTCTTTCCCTCTGCCATTCTCTTTCCCTCTGCCATTCTCTTTCCCTTTCTCTGCCTTTCTCTTTCCCTCTGCCCTTCTCTTCCCTTCTGCCCTTCTCTGTCCTTCTCTTTCCCTTCGCCCTTCTCTTTCCCTTCGCCCTTCTCTGCCCTTCTCTTTCCCTCTGCCTTCTCTTTCGCCTTCTTTTCCTCGCCCTTCTCTTTCCCTCTGCCCTTCTCTTTCCCTCTGCCCTTCTCTTTCCCTTCGCCCTTCTCTGCCCCTTCTGCCTTTCTCCTTCGCCCTTCTCTGTCCCTTCCGCCCTTCTCTGTCCCTTGCCCTTCTCTGTCCCTTCGCCCTTCTCTTTCCTTTTGCCCTTCTCTGTCCCTTCGCCCTTCTCTGTCCCTTGCCCTTTTCTTTCCTTCTGCCCTTCTCTGCCCCTTTCGCCCTTCTCTTCCTTGCCCTTCTCTGTCCCTCGCCCTTCTCTTTCCCTTCGCCCTTCTCTTTCCCTTCGCCCTTCTCTGTTCCCTTCGCCCTTCTCTGTCCCTTCGCCCTTCTCTGTCCCTTCGCCCTTCTCTGTCCCTTCGCCCTTCTCTGTTCCTTCGCCCTTCTCTTTCCCTTCGCCCTTCTCTTTCCCTTCGCCCTTCTCTTTTCCTTCGCCCTTCTCTTTCTGCCTCTTTCCCATTTACTCTCATATCCCACCCACCCACCCACCCCCCGCCCGAATTTGGTGTTAAAGGCGTTTGTCACGCAAGGCTTGTTCAGCACTATGAAAGAACTAAGAACATAAGCAAAAGGCAGTTGGTGGTGGGGGTGGGGGGTGGGGGAAGGGGGGGGGGGGTGGTTAGGGTGGTGGGGAGGTGGTGGGGGGAGGATATATATCCAAATCATTTTAAATCCAGCATGATTTTGTGTTATGGGGTTTGTTACGCAAAGGTTGTTGCTATCAAAAAACAAAGTACAAGCAAACGACAGTGGGGAAAAGGGGGAGGAGGGGGGATATCCAAATCATTTTGAATCCAGCATAATTTTGCGTTAAAGGAGTTTGTTACGCAAGGGTTGTTGCTGCTATCGAAAAACAAATCCTACAAGCAAAAGACAGTGGGGAAAGGAATTGGCCATGTAGGGCTTGTTGTTATCGATGGCCATGTAGGGCTTGTTGTTATCGATGGCCATGTAGGGCTTGTTGTTATCGATGGCCATGCAGGGCTTGTTGTTATCGATGGCCATGTAGGACTTGTTGTTATCGATGGCCATGTAGGGCTTGTTGTTATCGAATCACTCTGTCTCCAGCAGAATTTTGTGCTGAAGGAGTCTGTTACGGATGGCTGCACTGCACGCTGGAGGGCGTGAGACACGTGACCGGTTCTGACCTCGCCGGTGATGTAGACGAGGGTGTCCCACGGGATCTCTCCTTCCGCGCAGAACATCTGCAGGTTGAGCAAGGCACACTCGCGGTCGCTGTCGTTGAACTCGTACTGAAATTAACGGTCAAAACGAATCAAACTCAGGAAGGGAACCCGCGGCGAAAGGCGGGTCTGTTTAGCTAACGGAGAAAAGCACCACACGTAAGTAGACATTCTGGTCAGTTTTCAAGCTGAAAACATTTTTTTTTAAACCCTCTTTGTTGCTTGAGCTGCTGCACAGACTGGAACTGTCAAAGGTCGGTTTCAGCACCATGATGCAAAGTCTAGGGGAATATCAAAAATGGTGTGTGAGTGTGAGTGCATGTACAGCTGGCTGAGTGTGTCTGACTGGCTGAGTGCGAGTGTGGCTGGCTGAGTGTGTAACCTGTGTATGTATGGCTGGCCGAGCGTGTAACCTGTGTATGTATGTCTGGCTGAGTATGTAACCTGTGTATGTATGGCTGGTTGAGTGTGTAACCTGTGTATATATGGCTGGCTGAGTGTGAGTATGGCTAGCTGAGTGTGTAACCTGTGTATGGCTGGCTGTGCGTGTAACCTGTGTATGGCTGGCTGAGCGTGCAACCTGTATATGTATGGCTGGCCGAGCGTGTAACCTGTGTATGTATGGCTGGCTGAGCATGTAACCTGTAATTATGGCTGGCTGAGCGTGTAACCTGTGTATATATGGCTGGCTGAGTGTGAGTATGGCTAGCTGACTGTGTAACCTGTGTATGTATGGTTGGCTGAGTGTGTCACCTGTGTATGTATGGCTGGCTGAGCGTGCAACCTGTGTATGTATAGCTGGCTGAGTGTGTAACCTGTGTATGTATGTATGGCTGGCTGAGTGCATGTCTGGCTGGCTTATGCATGTATGTCTTGCTGGCTTATGCATGTATGTCTGGCTGGCTTATGTATGTATGGCTGGCTGGCTTATGCATGTATGGCTGGCCGAGTGCGAGTATGGCTGGCCACTGGCTTGCCTACCTTGATGTTCCATCCCAAGGGGCCAAACTTCTTGCGCTCCAGGATGATGGCGTGGAAGAAGCAGATGCCGAAGATGATTCGGCGCCAGTCCATGCCCAAGGCTGCAACACAAGAAACAAGACCACAGCTTACAACACAAGCTGCTGCTGCTGCTGGTCTTCAGTTTTGCACACAGCCACACACTCATGGTCACCTCTCAACAACAGCGACTGAAGGGCCGCAAACAGACTGTATGACAGCCTTCCTTGAAAGGACGAAAAGTATCATTGGCGGGAGCTGCCACAAGTATCATTTTTGTCGCGACAAACACGTGTTTGTCACGACTTTGTGTGCTTTAATATCATATAAAGCAATACTTTAATATAAAAAACTTTAAAAAATCACTTTGAACATCATAAACTGCCTTATTTATTTCTCTGTTCTGTGCGTCACTCGAAAGATTTGGCGCGTCAAGCATACTTTTGTTGCGACAAAAGACGTCTTTTGTCACGACTTTGTGTGCTTTAATATCACATAAAGCAATATATCAATATAAACAAATCTTTAAATCTCTCTGTTCTCTGCGTCACTCTAAATGACTGACTGAACTTTATCACACAAGGATGGAGGTTTAGGCACCGATGCCTGTCAGGCAACCAGTCCCTGAAACACTGTGCGGAACAGAATGAGCAGTGCTCACCATTGTCTTCAAAGAAGGCTGGCGTGATTTCAGCGAAGGCACGACGCAGGTTGGCCCTCAGTCCTTTGGGCGGCTCGTTGGTGACCTTGACGGAGTTCTGAAGGACAGCGACTGGGAAGTGTTTGGCAGGCATGGAGGACAGGAAGAGTCGGAAATCTTCGTGGATGTCGTCCGGTTTCTCCTGCATGTCCTTGACCATGTTCTCCATCGACAACATCCAGGACGCCGCCAAGTGGCAGTTCTGGGTCAACAAAGGGGGGCAAATTTCTATTAGGCAGTGTACGCTTGACCATTTTCTTGCAAAATTACCTTGAACAACACGTCAAACTATGTAACGCTGAACTTTACTCATCTCAGAAAGTCTTGAATGGGAGAAAAAAAGCCTATTTTTATTAGACTTTGTATGCTTACGGTTTCCTGCATAATAACCTTGAACAACATGTCAAACTATATAACCCTGAATTTTATATATCTCAGAAAGTCAAAAATGGCAGAGCAAGCCTATTGTTATTAGACTGTGCGCTTGACTGTTTCTGCGAAATAACCCTGAACTATATATGTAACTATATAACCCTGAGCTTTCTATGTCTCGGAAAGCCAGGAAAGGGAGAGTAAGCCTCACCAAATCCTGACCCTTCACTGAGATGGCCCTCATAAATCAGCAACACTATCTTTTACCAGTGACTTCTGTACAAGTAGCTAAATTTTAACCAAAAAACAAAACAAAAATATTGGGTGAGATGGCCCTCATAAAAAACAAAAATACTGGGTGAGATGGCCCTCATAAATCAGCAACACTATATTTTTACGAGTGGCTTCTGTACAAGTAGCTAGATTGTAACAAGAAAACAAAACAAAAATACTCGGTGAGATGCCCCTAATAAATCGGCAACACTGTCTATAACCAGTGACTTCTGTACATGTAGCTATATTGTAATCAAAAAAGCAAAAATACTGGGATGACATGCCCCTAATAAATCAGCAATACTATTACCAGTGACTTCTGTACAAGTAGCTAAATTATAACCAACTGCATCTGTACAAGTAGCTAAATTGTAACCAATGACATCTTTATACATTGCTAAATTGTAACCAATGGCATCTGTACAAGTAGATAAATAGTAATCAATGACATCTGAACAAGTAGCTAAATTATAACTAATGGCATCTGTACAAGTAGCTAAATTGTAACCAACGGCATCTGTACAAGTAGCTAAATTGTAATCAATAACATCTGAACAAGTAGCTAAATTATAACTAATGGCATCTGTACAAGTAGCTAAATTATAACTAATGGCATCTGTACAAGAAGCGGCCAATGATACATGTACAAGTAGCTAAATTGTAACCAATGACACATGTACAAGTAGCTAAATTGTAACCAGTGACACCTGTAACCAATGATATCTGTACAAGTAGCTAGATTGTAACGAACCAACAACAAACAAATACTGGGATGAGATGCCCGTCACATACCTGTAAAAAGACCCAGTCTCCGTTCTTCCAGGATGCCGAAATCATCTTCTCTGCCACGGGGCCTTGACCTTGCCCCAAGGAGATCGACTGGATCCTGCACAACCACGACCACATCCACAGTTCAATGAAGTATGTGTTTCAGTGCTATGAATGGTTCAGGTCCTGCTCACCTTTCTGAACTGCTACATGTCTACATTCCGTCTCGTACACTGTGCTCTTCTTCTGACACCCCCCATGCTGAAAATCCAGCAATACAAACGCAAGACTCGTGGTTTTCGCACCTTCTCTTGCTTCGGACCACACATTTGGAATTCACTCCCACAAGACCTTAGACACTGCTCAACCCTGTCATCTTTTAAAGCCAAATTGAAAACCTCTTCTCACAGTATTTCCGCTCCAACTAATATCGATACACGGTTTCTGCTACAGTCAGTGTGTGTGTGTGTGTGTGTGTGTGTGTGTGTGTGTGTGTGTGTGTGTGTGTGTGTGTGTGTGTGTGTTTCCATATAATACCTTATGTAAATTGTTTTGGGAGGACTGTGCTGTACGTGTATATAGAATATCGTAATTAGGTTAATATGTATCATGTGAGCGCTCAGGGCATTGATAAGCGCATGTTAAATGTACATTATTATTATAAGTAGTATATAACTTGGTGTTTTACGCCCAGTCAACCAGTACGGTTATACCAGGGCGAGTTCCACGAAGAGGTGTGAATGCTGAACAAACGACAACACATGCCTGCCTGTTTCAGATTATTCTACAAGGCAACCGAATCCTTCGTGTGCACGCCTCTTGTTCTCAACTTGTCTGAAGAGCTAGACACTCAATCCACTATGCTGAGACTAAAAGGGTGGGGAGGGGTGGTGGTAAGAAGGAGAGCAAGATCCTGCCTGGATCTGGACCAAAACCAGCTGCCTTTTGATCCCGAATGTGCTGCTCTGTCACTCTCTCTGTCACTCTTTCTGTCACTCTCTCTGTCACTCTCTCTGTCACTCTTTCTGTCACTCTCTCTGTCACTCTCTCTGTCACTCTCTCTGTCACTCTCTCTGTCACTCTCTCTGTCACTCTTTCTGTCACTCTTTCTGTCACTAAAGAAGTGGCCACCAACTTGTCCTGAGTATCATTCTTGCTAAAGAGGATGGCTGCATACTTATCCTGGCTGCCAATGTCCTTGCAGCTTAAGATGTGGCCTGTTTGCCAGTGTCCTTACAGCTAAAGATGTGGCCTACTTGCCAATGACCTTATAGCTAAAGACTGCTAAAGATGTGGCGTATTTGCCAATTTCCTAACAGCTAAAGATGTGGCCTACTTGCCAATGTCCTTATAGCTAAAGATGTGGCCTATTTGCCAATGTCCTTACAGCTAAAGATGTGGCCTACTTGCCAATGTCCTTATAGCTAAAGATGTGGCCTATTTGCCCATGTCCTAACAGCTAAAGATGTGTCCTATTTGCCAATTCCCTAACAGCTAAAGATGAGGCCTAGTTTCTAGTGTCCTTATCGCTAAAGAGGAGGCCTAGTTGCCAATGTCATGCCAATGTCCTTATCGCTAAAGATAAGGCCTAGCTGCCAATGTCATGCCAATGTCCTTATCGCTAAAGATAAGGCCTAGCTGCCAATGTCCTTATCGCTGAAGAGGAGGCCTAGTTGCCAATGTCATGCCAATGTCCTTATCGCTAAAGATAAGGCCTAGCTGCCAATGTCATGCCAATGTCTTTATCGCTAAAGATAAGGCCTAGTTGCCAATGTCATGCCAATGTCCCTATCGCTAAAGATAAGGCCTAGTTGCCAATGTCTTGCCAATGTCCTTATCGCTAAAGATAAGGCCTAGTTGCCAATGTCTTGCAAACGTCCCTATCGCTAAAGATAAGGCCTAGTTGCCAATGTCTTGCCAATGTCCCTATCGCTAAAGAAAAGGCCTAGTTGCCAGAGTCCTTATCGCCAAAGAGGAGGCGGCCACCTACTTGTCCTGGTTGCCGGTGTCTTTGGCGAAGCGCAGGAAGGCTCCCATGGGGTCAGATCTAAAGAAAAGGCCTAGTTGCCAGAGTCCTTATCGCCAAAGAGGAGGCGGCCACCTACTTGTCCTGGTTGCCGGTGTCTTTGGCGAAGCGCAGGAAGGCTCCCATGGGGTCAGATCTAAAGAAAAGGCCTAGTTGCCAGAGTCCTTATCGCCAAAGAGGAGGCGGCCACCTACTTGTCCTGGTTGCCGGTGTCTTTGGCGAAGCGCAGGAAGGCTCCCATGGGGTCAGATCTAAAGAAAAGGCCTAGTTGCCAGAGTCCTTATCGCCAAAGAGGAGGCGGCCACCTACTTGTCCTGGTTGCCGGTGTCTTTGGCGAAGCGCAGGAAGGCTCCCATGGGGTCAGATCTAAAGAAAAGGCCTAGTTGCCAGAGTCCTTATCGCCAAAGAGGAGGCGGCCACCTACTTGTCCTGGTTGCCGGTGTCTTTGGCGAAGCGCAGGAAGGCTCCCATGGGGTCAGATCTAAAGAAAAGGCCTAGTTGCCAGAGTCCTTATCGCCAAAGAGGAGGCGGCCACCTACTTGTCCTGGTTGCCGGTGTCTTTGGCGAAGCGCAGGAAGGCTCCCATGGGGTCAGATCTAAAGAAAAGGCCTAGTTGCCAGAGTCCTTATCGCCAAAGAGGAGGCGGCCACCTACTTGTCCTGGTTGCCGGTGTCTTTGGCGAAGCGCAGGAAGGCTCCCATGGGGTCATGATCTTTTAAAGCCAAAAGTGAACCTAGTTGCCAGAGTCCTTTCGCCAAAGAGGAGGCGGCCACCTACTTGTCCTGGTTGCCGGTGTCTTTGGCGAAGCGCAGGAAGGCTCCCATGGGGTCAGATCCAATGTCTTGCCAATGTCCCTATCGCTAAAGAAAAGGCCTAGTTGCCAGAGTCCTTATCGCCAAAGAGGAGGCGGCCACCTACTTGTCCTGGTTGCTGGTGTCTTTGGCGAAGCGCAGGAAGGCTCCCATGGGGTCAGATCTAAAGAAAAGGCCTAGTTGCCAGAGTCCTTATCGCCAAAGAGGAGGCGGCCACCTACTTGTCCTGGTTGCCGGTGTCTTTGGCGAAGCGCAGGAAGGCTCCCATGGGGTCAGATCTAAAGAAAAGGCCTAGTTGCCAGAGTCCTTATCGCCAAAGAGGAGGCGGCCACCTACTTGTCCTGGTTGCCGGTGTCTTTGGCGAAGCGCAGGAAGGCTCCCATGGGGTCAGTATCCTGTCTTCCAATGTCACCTTCGTAAGAAAAGCCTAGTTGCCAGAGTCCTTATCGCCAAAGAGGAGGCGGCCACCTACTTGTCCTGGTTGCCGGTGTCTTTGGCGAAGCGCAGGAAGGCTCCCATGGGGTCAGATCTAAAGAAAAGGCCTAGTTGCCAGAGTCCTTATCGCCAAAGAGGAGGCGGCCACCTACTTGTCCTGGTTGCCGGTGTCTTTGGCGAAGCGCAGGAAGGCTCCCATGGGGTCAGATCTAAAGAAAAGGCCTAGTTGCCAGAGTCCTTATCGCCAAAGAGGAGGCGGCCACCTACTTGTCCTGGTTGCCGGTGTCTTTGGCGAAGCGCAGGAAGGCTCCCATGGGGTCAGATCTAAAGAAAAGGCCTAGTTGCCAGAGTCCTTATCGCCAAAGAGGAGGCGGCCACCTACTTGTCCTGGTTGCCGGTGTCTTTGGCGAAGCGCAGGAAGGCTCCCATGGGGTCAGATCTAAAGAAAAGGCCTAGTTGCCAGAGTCCTTATCGCCAAAGAGGAGGCGGCCACCTACTTGTCCTGGTTGCCGGTGTCTTTGGCGAAGCGCAGGAAGGCTCCCATGGGGTCAGATCTAAAGAAAAGGCCTAGTTGCCAGAGTCCTTATCGCCAAAGAGGAGGCGGCCACCTACTTGTCCTGGTTGCCGGTGTCTTTGGCGAAGCGCAGGAAGGCTCCCATGGGGTCAGATCTAAAGAAAAGGCCTAGTTGCCAGAGTCCTTATCGCCAAAGAGGAGGCGGCCACCTACTTGTCCTGGTTGCCGGTGTCTTTGGCGAAGCGCAGGAAGGCTCCCATGGGGTCAGATCTAAAGAAAAGGCCTAGTTGCCAGAGTCCTTATCGCCAAAGAGGAGGCGGCCACCTACTTGTCCTGGTTGCCGGTGTCTTTGGCGAAGCGCAGGAAGGCTCCCATGGGGTCAGATCTAAAGAAAAGGCCTAGTTGCCAGAGTCCTTATCGCCAAAGAGGAGGCGGCCACCTACTTGTCCTGGTTGCCGGTGTCTTTGGCGAAGCGCAGGAAGGCTCCCATGGGGTCAGATCTAAAGAAAAGGCCTAGTTGCCAGAGTCCTTATCGCCAAAGAGGAGGCGGCCACCTACTTGTCCTGGTTGCCGGTGTCTTTGGCGAAGCGCAGGAAGGCTCCCATGGGGTCAGATCTAAAGAAAAGGCCTAGTTGCCAGAGTCCTTATCGCCAAAGAGGAGGCGGCCACCTACTTGTCCTGGTTGCCGGTGTCTTTGGCGAAGCGCAGGAAGGCTCCCATGGGGTCAGATCTAAAGAAAAGGCCTAGTTGCCAGAGTCCTTATCGCCAAAGAGGAGGCGGCCACCTACTTGTCCTGGTTGCCGGTGTCTTTGGCGAAGCGCAGGAAGGCTCCCATGGGGTCAGATCTAAAGAAAAGGCCTAGTTGCCAGAGTCCTTATCGCCAAAGAGGAGGCGGCCACCTACTTGTCCTGGTTGCCGGTGTCTTTGGCGAAGCGCAGGAAGGCTCCCATGGGGTCAGATCTAAAGAAAAGGCCTAGTTGCCAGAGTCCTTATCGCCAAAGAGGAGGCGGCCACCTACTTGTCCTGGTTGCCGGTGTCTTTGGCGAAGCGCAGGAAGGCTCCCATGGGGTCAGATCTAAAGAAAAGGCCTAGTTGCCAGAGTCCTTATCGCCAAAGAGGAGGCGGCCACCTACTTGTCCTGGTTGCCGGTGTCTTTGGCGAAGCGCAGGAAGGCTCCCATGGGGTCAGATCTAAAGAAAAGGCCTAGTTGCCAGAGTCCTTATCGCCAAAGAGGAGGCGGCCACCTACTTGTCCTGGTTGCCGGTGTCTTTGGCGAAGCGCAGGAAGGCTCCCATGGGGTCAGATCTAAAGAAAAGGCCTAGTTGCCAGAGTCCTTATCGCCAAAGAGGAGGCGGCCACCTACTTGTCCTGGTTGCCGGTGTCTTTGGCGAAGCGCAGGAAGGCTCCCATGGGGTCAGATCTAAAGAAAAGGCCTAGTTGCCAGAGTCCTTATCGCCAAAGAGGAGGCGGCCACCTACTTGTCCTGGTTGCCGGTGTCTTTGGCGAAGCGCAGGAAGGCTCCCATGGGGTCAGATCTAAAGAAAAGGCCTAGTTGCCAGAGTCCTTATCGCCAAAGAGGAGGCGGCCACCTACTTGTCCTGGTTGCCGGTGTCTTTGGCGAAGCGCAGGAAGGCTCCCATGGGGTCAGATCTAAAGAAAAGGCCTAGTTGCCAGAGTCCTTATCGCCAAAGAGGAGGCGGCCACCTACTTGTCCTGGTTGCCGGTGTCTTTGGCGAAGCGCAGGAAGGCTCCCATGGGGTCAGATCTAAAGAAAAGGCCTAGTTGCCAGAGTCCTTATCGCCAAAGAGGAGGCGGCCACCTACTTGTCCTGGTTGCCGGTGTCTTTGGCGAAGCGCAGGAAGGCTCCCATGGGGTCAGATCTAAAGAAAAGGCCTAGTTGCCAGAGTCCTTATCGCCAAAGAGGAGGCGGCCACCTACTTGTCCTGGTTGCCGGTGTCTTTGGCGAAGCGCAGGAAGGCTCCCATGGGGTCAGATCTAAAGAAAAGGCCTAGTTGCCAGAGTCCTTATCGCCAAAGAGGAGGCGGCCACCTACTTGTCCTGGTTGCCGGTGTCTTTGGCGAAGCGCAGGAAGGCTCCCATGGGGTCAGATCTAAAGAAAAGGCCTAGTTGCCAGAGTCCTTATCGCCAAAGAGGAGGCGGCCACCTACTTGTCCTGGTTGCCGGTGTCTTTGGCGAAGCGCAGGAAGGCTCCCATGGGGTCAGATCTAAAGAAAAGGCCTAGTTGCCAGAGTCCTTATCGCCAAAGAGGAGGCGGCCACCTACTTGTCCTGGTTGCCGGTGTCTTTGGCGAAGCGCAGGAAGGCTCCCATGGGGTCAGATCCGGTGGAGAGGACGAAGACGAGGGGCGTCACTTTGTTCATGTCCTCAAACAGTTCCTGCAAGTGGACCGCCGGGCTCTCCACGAACGGCTGGCCCAGGTTCTCACGCACAAAGTCCGTCACTGCAAACACAGTCTGTGGACAGAACGGCAGACACCTGTTATACGAAACTAACATCGTTCTCACGCACAAAGTCCGTGTCCAGAAACACAGTCTGTGGACAGAACGGCAGACACCTGTTATCAAAACTAACATCATTTCACGCACAAAGTCCGTCACCGGAAACACAGTCTGTGGACAGAACGGCAGACACCTGTTATACAAAACTAACATCATTTCACGCACAAAGTCCGTCACCGGAAACACAGTCTGTGGACAGAACGGCAGACACCTGTTATACGAAACTAACATCGTTCTCACGCACAAAGTCCGTCACCGGAAACACAGTCTGTGGACAGAACGGCAGACACCTGTTATACAAAACTAACATCATTTCACGCACAAAGTCCGTCACCGGAAACACAGTCTGTGGACAGAATGGCAGACACCTGTTATACAAAATTAACGTCGTCTCACGCACAAAGACGTCTTTTTTTCTTTCTTCTCTGTCTCCTGTGAACATCACTGAAGCCATCAAAAGTGGTATAGTCGCTGCAAAAAGCCTGAGAAAGGTTCCCTTCATGCACACCATTTCCACAGAAATACAGCTTTCAGTTTCAACATTCTGACGCTGCTGTAACTTTGGGCAAAAAGGGGTGGCGGGAACGGATTGTATCTTTGTAATGTAGTTGATTGAAGCCGCCGTCAACTCTCACGTCTGGTCTCATGGCTACTTCACTGACTATAATCCTCTCATCTTCACACATTTTAAATGTTTGGTGTCATTGGCAATCCATGCAACGATCAAGGAACGGTGCAAAACAGGTCCAGAGAGAGTACTGACCATTTCTTATACATACCTATACAGAGGGGGGGGAGAGAGAGAGAGAGAGAGAGAGAGAGAGAGAGAGAGAGAGAGAGAGAGAGAGAGACAGAGACAGAGACAGAGACAGAGACAGAGAGACAGAGAGACAGAGACACGGAGAGAGAGAACTCGAAAACTTTATTTTACAAGGATTGTAGTTTAGGTTCAGTCAAAAAACTGTCTAACAATTAGTCCTTGCTAAGCTACTGATGAGTAAATCTAAAATTACAGGCATCATTTATATGCATATAGGCATGAATGAGTGAGTGAAACGTTATACATGAGAATTTCCACACAAAACACAGAGAGAGAGAGAGGGAAGGAGAGGGAGAGAGAGAGGGAGGGAAGGAGAGGGAGAGAGAGGGAGGGAAGGAGAGAGAGAGAGAGAGAGAGAGAGAGAGAGAGAGAGAGAGAGAGAGAGAGAGAGAGAGAGAGAGACAGAGAGAGAGACAGACAGACAGACAGACAGACAGACAGACAGAGAGACAGAGAGACAGACAGAGACAGACAGAGACAGAGACAGACAGAGACAAACAGCCAGAGAAAGCACTGACCCTTTCTTCCTGGAAGCTCTTGATAAACATCAGTTTCTGGAATGAGGTCAGTCGCTTGTCCCAGTGTCCCCTCGCTACGCCCTCCGTGTACTGGTCTTCGTCAGTGGGCTCCGGAGGCAGCGGACCGTAACCGTCCCAGTCGGGTGCGTTCGCATGCACCTGTAAAACAATCAATTCTATTCTATTCTATCTTTTTGATTAATGTCCTCAGATGCTGAAGAGCACATTAGGGACAATCTATAAAACAAGCTTGTGCTGGATATGAAAAAAAAGCAGTCAACACTTCACATGGTATTTATAGAAGGCTCTGGGGGCAGCGGACCGTAACCGTCCCAGTCGGGTGGGTTCGCATGCACCTGTAAAACAATCGACACTTCACATGGTATCTATGGCTCAGGGGGCAGTGGACCGTAACCGTGACCGTGTGTGTGTGTGTGTGTGTGTGTGTGTGTGTGTGTGTGTGTGTGTGGTTGTGTGTGTGTGTGTGTGTGTGGTTGTGTGTGTGTGTTGTGTGTGTGTGTGTGTGTGTGTGTGTGTGTGTGAGTGTTTGTGTGTATGTGTGCGTGTGTGCGCATATGAGTGTGTGTCTGTGGGTGTGTGTGTGTGTGTGTGTGTGTGTGTGTGTGGCGCGGTATATGTGTGTGCGTGTGGTGTGTGTGTGTGTGTGTGTGTGTGTGTGTGTGTGTGTGTGTGTGTGTGTGTGCGTGTGTGTGTGTGTGTGTGTGTGTGCGCGCGTATATGTGTGTGTGTGTGTGTGTGTGTGTGTGTGTGTGTGTGTGTGTGTGTGTGTGTGTGCGTATGTTGTGTGTGTGTGTGTGTGTGTGTGTGTGTGTGGTGGTTGCGTGCGTGCGTGCGTGCGTGCGTGCGTGCGTGCGTGCGTGTGTGCGTGCGTGCATGCGTGTGTGTGTGTGTGTGTCTGTGTGTGAATGTGCAGCATTTTCCCACAACCTACCTCTACCGTGCCGAGCGTCACAAAGACTGGAGTCTTGATGAGGTCGTCGTGGATGCCCTTGAAGACTTCGATGGTGTCGTGAAGGTCACAGGCTGCCACCCACTTCTGTTGCTTCATCCAGGGTGCCGCTGGCATTGGGGGGCGCTCCTGCAAGGGGAGACAATGCTGGCTGTAGAGGTTTAGCCATCTCACTCACCTCCCTTTATTATTCATAGCTTTTATATAGCGCTATTCTCTGCTCAGAATGAGTGACTGCAACCTTTTATAGCGCGTATTATTAATATCCACGGAAGTGGTGTACTGATAGCGCTCTTTGGTTGTTGCATGGCTGGTGCCACGTGAAATGCTGCCGTTTCGGCGCAAGTTCTGTGTACACCATTCAACCATGCACCAGGTTACAGTGTCACTTCATTCAAAGCCACATAGGTAGGGTGTATGTGTGTTTGTCAACCCACACCACACTGTTTCTCTTGTGTCTCTCCTTAGCCAGTCTCGAGCTGTCTAGCTATCGGGATGTGTTTATGTGATCAACTGGCTAATGTTCTGTGTCTCGCTATCGGGATGTGTTTATGTGATCAACTGGCTAATGTTCTGTGTCTAGCTATCGGGATGTGTTTATGTGATCAACTGGCTAATGTTCAGTGTCTAGCTATCGGGATGTGTTTATGTGACCAACTGGCTAATGTTTTGATGTGTTTATGTGATCAACTGGCTAATGTTCTGTGACTAGTTATCGGGATGTGTTTATGTCATCAACTGGTTAATGTTCTAACTGCGTCTAGTTATCGGGATGTGTTTATGTGATCAACTGGTTAACGTTCTAACTGTGTCTAGTTATCGGGATGTGTTTATGTGATCAACTGGTTAACGTTCTAACTGTGTCTAGTTATCGGGATGTGTTTATGTGATCAACTGGTTAATGTTTTAACTGTGTCTCGCTATCGGGATGTGTTTATGTGATCAAGTGGTTAATGTTCTGTGTCTAGTTATCGGGATGTGTTTATGTGATCAAGTGGTTAATGTTCTGTGTCTAGCTATCGGGATGTGTTTATGTGATCAAGTGGTTAATGTTCTGTGTCTAGTTATCGGGATGTGTTTATGTGATCAAGTGGTTAATGTTCTGTGTCTAGTTATCGGGATGTGTTTATGTGATCAAGTGGTTAATGTTCTGTGTCTAGCTATCGGGATGTGTTTATGTGATCAAGTGGTTAATGTTCTGTGTCTAGCTATCGGGATGTGTTTATGTGATCAACTGGTTAATGTTTTAACTGGTCTCCTCTTACCTTCCCCTTTCCTGCTTTCTATTACCTCTGTTAAGTCATATTAAGTCACCATCCTATCCCACTTGGTAACTGAACTGGATGGGTGCTAACTGAACTGGATGGGTGGGGTGGTAACTGAACTGGATGGGTGGTAACTGAACTGGCTGGGTGGGGTGGTAACTGAATTGGATGGGTGGGGAGGTAACTGAACTGGATGGGTGGGGTGGTAACTGAACTGGATGGGTGGTAACTGAACTGGCTGGGTGGGGTGGTAACTGAACTGGATGGGTGGGGTGGTAACTGAACTGGATGGGTGGTAACTGAACTGGCTGGGTGGGGTGGTAACTGAACTGGCTGGGTGGGGTGGTAACTGAACTGGCTGGGTGGTAACTGAACTGGCTGGATGGTAACTGAACTGGATGGGTGGTGACTGAACTGGATGGGTGGGGTGGTAACTGAAATGGCTGGTGGTAACTGAACTGGATGGGTGGTGACTGAACTGGATGGGTGGGGTGGTAACTGAAATGGCTCGGTGGTAACTGAACTGGATG